>PVHP010007855.1:0-55266 GCA_004024765.1 Zapus hudsonius
AATCCCCCCTCTATCATGTCCCCTCCCCCTTTCAATCAATCTCTATTTTGCTTTGATAATCATCTTTTCTCCCCATTATGAATCTCTTGTGTAGGTAGTATCAGGCACTGATAAGTCATGAATACTAAGAATCTGAAAGATTCTTTTCTGCATACTCTTAAAGGTATTTTGAGTTGTCAAAATACTTTTGATTTAGATTCCTTTCTGGAATGATGAAAGTGTGTGTGTGTGTGTGTGTGTGTGTGTGTGTGTGTGTGTGTGTGTGTATGTAAAATATGGTAGACCCCATGGTTTTCATACCCCAATTCATAGTCCCTTAAGCAGAAGGACAGACTTTACAGCTGTAATGGAAGGAGTGGATCTTGAGGAAGGGAGATGCCATCAGTCATTAAAAGTAGAGAACTTGCCAGGTGTGGTAGCACAGTCCTTTAGTCCCAGCACTCAGGAGGCAGGGTAGGGGATTGCCCTGAATTTGAGGCCACTCTGAGACTTCATAGTGAATTCTAGGTCAGCCTGGGCTACGGTGAGGCCTTATCTTGAAAAACTTTTTAAAAAAAATAATTTTTCTTGGCTAGGCTTTAGAGACATGATGCCTGAAGAGATTCAGAGTTGCTAACTGAAGATGGGAAATGGTGCCATGAGCCTGGGAATGCAGGTAGCCCTCAGCTGTTGGAAAAGTCAGGAATTAGATTCTTCCATTGAGCCTCTTGGAGGACACAGCCATGTGGAAGCCTTGATTGTAGTGGTGGGTGACAATTCTGACTACCAGAGTAAGACATTTGTTAAAAAAAAAAAAATTTGTGGTCTTTAAGGCACTAAGCTTATGGTAATTTATTACAGAAAGTAGTAACAGGAAACAAATTCAACATGTGTCCAGATTCAGAGAGATGCTCTTCAGATTTGTGCATCTTATTCTAAGTTTATTCTAAGTGATGACATCCTCAGAAGACTGCTGCACTGCATCTAAGTATCAAAAAGCGCAGTAAGCGGATGGAGCCCAGACATAGGTCCAGGCATGTGTGGCCTTCCAGTTCGTGCCACCTGGACTCTGGACGAAGGATGCTTTGTTTTTCAGTCTGTGGAGCAGGATCTCAATTGGAAAGAAATTAACCAGGGTCTGTCATAGTCTTGAATATGGAAATTCATTAAAATGCTAGGGCGTCTAGGAGCAAATATCTTTGTGATGTTGAGGTAGAGTCTGTTGAAAGCACATGAGAATCAACATTCAAACCAAGAAGATTGATACACTGGTTTGATTTACTTGGTTTACACCATTAGAAGGGTGAAGTCACAAGCCGCTAGCTGGGAGGAAGTGTTTGCAATTCATGTAACTGACAAAGGAGTTCCTTTTAGAATATGTAACTTGTACAAACAATCAGAAACAGGCAAACAGCTCAGCAAGGTGTGGTTCTCACGGTAAGGGAGCCATACCTGCCTCTGCTAACAGCCATGAAGGATTAGCCAAAGTCAAAGACCATGGAATTAAAGTGCTCTGTTTACAGTACACTCCATTTCTGTGAGCTTGCTTCATTGATTTTCAGCATGTAAGAATTTTTAAATTTTAACTTTGATATATTCATTATACAAAATACTAGGTTTCATTATGACATTGTCATACAAGTATAACATGTACTTAGGTCCTATTTGTCCCCGGCTCCCCATTACACCCTACTGTCTCCCTTCCCACTATCTCCTTTGCAAATCGCCCTTTTACTTTCCTGTCTGTCTGTCTGTCTGTCTGTCTGTCTGTCTGTCTGTCTGTCTGTCTGTCTTTTGCCTGATCCTCCTGCCTACCTCTTCTACCTCCCAGAGATACATTAGTTTCTGGTAGCTCATTTCTGCATCTATAAAATGGATATATTAACACACACACGCACACGCACACACACATGCACAACACATTTGAAGGGCTGGTTTCAGGACCAAAGAAGGTCACATGTACAAAGTGCTTAGCAGAGTGCCTGACGAGCCACTATCACTGTCCCCACCATTTTAATTAGAGCAGCCTTAGAAGGACTGGCATGCTGTCATGTCTCTGTCTCCAGTGTTTAGGAGGGAAAGGCCGAGCTAGAAATGCCAGTCCTTCATTTTCACCTTTAGGTGAACTGTTCTGAAAAGCAAAATTTCTTTCAAACTTGTAATTTGAATTATTTCTCATGTTATATTACAGAAAACTTTGCTGGCAACCATATCAGAAACCACAACCCTGAGAATTTCGTGCCACGGACCACAGGTGGTGAGCCAGTGTCTGTGCCGGAAGTGGCTCCGCACACCTCGGGGCCCCCTGACAACCCTGACTCTGGCCTCTTGTCCAGTGCCCCACCGTCTACCAGCACAGCAGCAGCACAGAGGTGCGTTGTACAGGTCAGAGGCATGACCTGTGCGTCCTGTGTGTCCAACATAGAGAGGAACCTTCAGAAGGAAGATGGTAAGAGAATATCATGTATATCTCCCTTCAGACTCGCCAGATAATCTGGCTGGGAGTTCATCATTCGATAGACAGATGTTTGTCTAATGTTCTTGTGAAGTTGGCATTCTGTTTAAAAAATAGTTGGGGTAAAGTATATCTCCATAAAGTATAAGTTAGCCATAGAAAATGTAATTTCCAGGTCATGGTGCAGCCTATGGAAAGAGTTCTCAATTAGCTTGTACTAAATTCTCAAGCACCCCTGCCTGTCTCCTCAACCTCCTTCTGTGAAATGAAGAACTAACCTGCATTTTGTATTTAATTTTCAGTTCCATACACTCTGTCCTGTTGTCCTCTTAAGTTACAGGAATGTGCCAGTTTCGTCCTCCAAACGGCACTTCTAATACTGTGTCTGTGACGAGAATTCTGTTCCTCCTTTTGGGGAAATGCCTTAATCATGACTCTGCCCTAGACTCTCACCTTCATTGGCCTTAACTTAGGACGACGCGTTTTCCTAGCCTCTTGCTTGCTGTGCTTTAAAGCTCCTGGAGCTCTGAGCTCGCTGTCCTAGGTTGAAGTGTCCCAGGGCTTCCTTGTCATCCACGAACTGAATGCTCATAAAATAAACATGGGACTTTATAGTCTTTATGTTTCTGTAGCTGACTTAAACTTCTTATCCCTTATGGTATACTTTCTAAAGCCCATCACTGCTTCCATTTATTTGAATGTGATCTCTTATCCCTTAAACTAGCACACACCAGTGTTAGTCAGATGGTCTGTAGGGCTTCTTAGGCCCTAGAAGCTAGAAAAAAGTAAATTAAACCATTTTTGAAAATTCTTGTTTTTTTCCCTTTTGTGACAGTGTCTGGAAGAAAAGACATCCTTTCTGTGTCAGGGGTTGATGGCTGCAGACCTCATCCCTCGTTTTGCTATACCATGGGGCCTTGGCATCACCAGCCGCTGGTGATGGGACCTCAGACCCCATCCTAGACCACTGAGCCAGAACTGACTTTAACAAGGTCCTTAGGTGACTCTTGACTGTTAATGTTTCCAACCTGACTATGCGTGAGAACCACTTAGCTGTCCTGGCAGCTCTGGGTTAGGAGCCAGGCACCGAGGTGGTTCAGCCTCTCCAGGTGATGCCTTGTATCCAGAGGCTTTCAGGGCAACGGTTTTCTTTGTCAGACCATGTTGACTATGTGAGTCCAGCTGCCTTGCCTGAGAGTCAGCTGTGGCCTGATGGTTCCAGGTATTCTTTCTGTGTTGGTTGCCTTGATGTCGGGAAAGGCAGAGGTCAAGTATAATCCAGAGGTCATCCAGCCGCCCCAAATAGCTCAGCTCATTCAGGACCTGGGCTTTGAAGCAGAAGTCATGGAGGACAACGTGGGCTCTGAAGGTGACATTGAGCTGATTGTAAGTACAGTGACTGTCCTTGAGAGGGTGTAGGCTTTGGATGGTGTGGGGACGAGTTTCTAACAGGAGCTTCCCTTGTGTCCAATAAATTTCATCCATCTTGAATATATATATGTTTTGGTTTGTTTAGTTTGACCTGTTTGGTTTGTGACAGAGGTCAGTTATGCCAGAGAGTAAGAGGAGGCCATCTTGCTGGTGGTTACACTCAGGGTCTGGAGAGAGGGATGGTGAGACACAGGAATTTTCGAGAGAGAGGAGGCACAAGCCACAGGGTGTGTTAAGCCCTGCAGACTGGGTGGGCTGGTGTGGGCACATTCCTTCAAGCCTAGAGAGGCTTAACCACTTGTACCTATCTCTAGGCAGATGACCTTGAGGTAGTGAGCAGTCTTCATCGATGGGTAGGTAGAGGTCTGGGGTGGGGCATAGGGGTAGAGCACTTGCCCAGTATGCACAAGGCCTGGGTTCCATCCCTTAAACCTGCAAAGTGAGACAAAAGGGAAAAAGGCCTCGTTGTAGGCTCAGCAATGCCTGAAAAGTAATGAGTGACCAGAGTATTTCAAAACACGCAGTAGGAGGCCCATGGTAGAGGTTCCCACTGTTTTGTCCATTACAACTGCATGTCAACATGTAATTTTGAAAGCAACATGTGAGTCTGGTATTTACAGTAGGTCTGTTCAAAAATGCTTTTGTACAAAGCTGTTTCTGTATAAACAAAGGGAGATGGGGTGGGGTAGAATTGAGCAATGCTCTTTTTACTTAGTAAAAGGGTCCTTTGATTCCTCATGTTTAGTCACTGCTGTTAGTGGTAAGTAAATGTTTGAAGAAAAAGTGTTGAGGACGTGAGGTATATGGAGCACCTGATAAGTGGTGTCCTGGTTTCTGGGGGCCCCTGTGTGTGAGGGGCAGAGTTAATATTCACAGGCTGCACCTGCTGTCAGGAGAGTCAGGACCCTGCTGCAGACTCCCACGTCCACATCTTGGCCCCACTGTTGAATGGAAAACCTTAAGAGATGATTGGGAAAGGTACAGACTTTCTTTTCAACAATGTCTATCTTGATTGGTGTTCTATCTTTAAACCACCATGCTGTATCAGTCCTCACGTTGCATCACATGATCAGACCTTTCATGTGAACTTCTGTATCTTTTTTTTTTTTTTTTTTTCAAGAAAAAACTCAGGGCCTATTTCAGGTTTCCACTGAGCCACACCTCCGGCCCAGAACTTTTTCTCTACTTAATTAGTATTATAGGAAATTGACCACTCATACCAGAAGAATGGGTCATCCAATTTGCTTTGTCCATGTTCCTGGGGTGGTATGTCATGCTTTAAACCTTTCTGCAGGGACACAAGTCATACACCATGATGCAGCAGAGGCACCATGGGCACTGGTTTAGATTCTGGCCCAGTCTCCAAAGACCCTCCTCAGGAACACAGTGGCTCAGAGAGACCCTGGAGCCAGGCTGTCTTGGTCCATGTGGCAGCTCTGTCCCCTGCTGGCATAGGGCCTTTCACAAGTTACTAAGCCTATCAGCACTGCAGTTTAGAGCCCTCCCTTTCTCCTTCTTGGGCCTGGTGGAAGTGGTATAGTGCCTACGGTAGGACCTGGCATGTTGCATGTATGTAATAAATACAAATTACTATCATTGTTATTCCAAAAATGAAAGCTTATATATATGCTCCATTGAAATATTTGTAGGCACATTCAGGTTCCATTAGTGCAGCCACCTGCCAGGAAGTACACTTCCTGTGTACCCAGTGCCCTCCCTCTCTGGTCTTCTCCCTGGGTGCTGTGCTAAGTTGACTGTGTTCCAATACAGGGTTGCTCCCTAATTCCACATGGGTTTTGGTTTATGTTTTGAGTATTTATTTGGAGATTTCTGCTGCAAATTTTGAAAAGCAGATCTGTCCCCGTGTCCTGATACTCATCGCCTCTCAGAGGCTTTGCTTCAGGCACTGGCTTAGCAACCCACCCAGCTCCCAGCTCCCAACTCCCCTCCCCTCTCCAGATTTTTCCTCCTCTTCCTTGAATTTTCTGTGTCCTGCCACACCCAGCTGAATACCTCAGACTGTCTTCCTTTGTCTGTCAGCATCCCCCACCCCCATGCTTTGGGATCAGCTCAGATTTCACAGCATCCTCAGCTATTTCCTAAGTCCTGACTCCTGTTATCCCCTCTGGAGCCAGCAGAGCACTAGAGAAGGTCCTAGCAGAGGCTGCAGACCAGACACCAATGATAGGTGAGGTCGTAGACTTTCAGGAATCCTTAGGGTTTTGCAGAAGTGCGCATCCATATACCTGAGGTGTAATGATTACTCCAGTACTGTGTGTGGGAAAATGGAGACAGCATGGAGTGGCTTTCATCCATATGAAAGTGAAAAGTCAAGTCGCAGTTTGGGGCCATTGTCTTAATGATTGCTGTCTCCCATACTGAAATTGGGGAAAGACACTGGCAGGGTGTTCATTGGTTTGGGGTAGGAGGTGCTGTGCAGAGGGAACAATGGTGGCTGTCACTCATGTCCTTTGAGATGCCATAGAAAGTTTCCTTTCAGTCTCAGGCCTGTGGGGCTTTGTCTTCCTGTCTCGCAGATCAAGGGGATGACCTGTGCATCCTGTGTTCACAACATAGAGTCGAAGCTCACCAGGATGAATGGCATCACTTACGCCTCCGTGGCCCTTGCCACCAGCAAAGCACATGTCAAGTTTGATCCTGAAATCATTGGTCCACGGGATATCATAAAGATTATTGAGGTAGTTCACTCATTTAAAAATGTGTGCCTGCTTTTTAAAAAGCAGTAACATATAATCATAGAGGAAAATGAGAAAAGATAGAAAGGAAAATGAAAATTACCTAAAATCCATCAACTTTTCCCAGAGGATTAAGGTGAGTCAGTTAAACTTAATTGAGAAAGGTAAGTGAATAGCAATCACATGAAGGAGAGCACCAGTGGATGTGTGAGAGAGAGGCATAGCACAGCGATGGCATTCCTTGAGCTTCAAATGTCCCCTGAGCAGCATCAGTACCAACAAGATCCCAGTTACAGTTTACAGGTATTATTTATGTCTATGCCAAGTATCTACAGACCCAGGGAATGCTGGCATTGGACAGAATAATAGCACCCTTTACACTGGCTCCCTGCTAGGCCTGGCCTGTTTCAGGATAGTGGGTGTCTTCCCACGCCTACCCTGCCTCCTGCTCTCACTGCCTGTCCACAGATTTCCCATGCCCTCCTCAGAGCCCATGAGAAATCAGCATCAGTGGTGATCAGGGTGGGTAGAGACAGTGGTGGCCACTAGCGATAAGGATTAAGTAAGCTCACTGAGCAAGACTGCTTGGGAAATAAAATGACAAATAAATGTCTGCAGTAGGCTTAATGCCATGTTCCGCTGAACTTTCTCTTGACTGCATGGGTGTTGAAGAGAGATGTTGGCTGTGCGGCTCAGCAGAGCTCTTGTCATGGGCGTGCTGCTGCTGAATGTCACATGCTTGTCACATACTTGTGGAGGACAGTTCCCCAGGGTTAAGGACTTGCTCACAGATGCCCAGCTCATAAAGCACAAGGTAGCAGTCAAACCACAAACCTTGGAAAACAGTGACCACATGGCATCAGTAAGGCTGAAATAGAGGCCAGGTGTGGTGGCGCATGCCTTTAATCCCAGCACTCAGGAGGCAGAGGTAGGAGAATCGCCATGAGTTTGAGGCCAGCCTGAGACTACGTAGTAAATTCCAGGTCAGCCTGGACTAGAGTGAGGCCCTACCTCAAAAAAAAAAAGGAAAAAACATCCAAATAAGGCTGAGATAGGAAGGGACCTCAAACATGTCTCACCTCCAGCCCAAGTTCTGGGTGCTGGGGAGATGGCTCAGTGAATAAAGCTGTTTTGTGCAAACCTGAGTACCTGAGTCCAGAATCCCAGTCAGAACCGCAATCCCAGCACGATCACGTCAAATGGGAAGTAGAGACAGAAGAGTTCCCCAGAATCTTGCCCACCAGCTTGGTGCCCAGTAGTGATCAGTGAGAGACCTTGTCTCAAATGAGGTGAAAGATGAGGACTGACACGCACAAGTTGTCCTCTGACCTCCATATGCAAACCACATACCCACACTCATACACATACAGGCACCCAAAGGAGATCTGGGTTCCTAAGGCCATCCCAGCTTTTGGGACCGGAAGCTAACAAGAATCTCTATTTGAGGCCATCTCCTCAGGGTGGTGTCAACCCTGAGGTTGCAAACAGGGTTTGCCAGCTATTTCTGGCAGGGAGGTTACAGGGGAACATCCCAGGTCTCCAAAAGGTTTTGAGATTCCAATTCCCAGAGCTAGAGATGCTTTCTGCCAATGCATGTCTTAACCAGTGCCTTCCCCTTTTCCCCTACCCCTCTCTTTTAATCACAAGGAAATTGGCTTTCATGCATCCCTGGCCCAGAGAAATCCCAGCGCTCATCACTTGGACCACAGGATAGAAATAAAGCAGTAGGTAGCTCTCTAAGTCTCTGTCTTCCTCTTCCCTCCACTGACTCATGGAAATGCCTTATGCTTAGCTTCACCCTGCCACCCTCGCTTCCCGTGCCTTCCAGCTGGGTCACTTGCTTTTGCCTTCTCAATGCCAGCCGCTGATGCAGCGCTGTATGTAGACGTTCCCATGGAGATGGCAGTGTTCTGGGTCTGCAGTGGCCCAGGAGGGTGGCCCTAGCCAAGTGGTTGGGGAACACCTGAAATGCAGCCAGTATGAGAGTGGTACTGAGGGGTTTTTATTATTTTTATTTTTGAGGCAGGGCTTCATGCTAGCCCAGGCTCACCTGGAACTCACTCTCTAGTCCAGGCTGGCCCGGAATTTAGCCTCTGGAGTGCTTGGATTAAAGACATGCACTACCACACCCAGCTTGATACTGAAATTTTTTTAGTCACCTAATTTAAATCTATTTAAATTGTCTCCTATAGCTGGCTGCTCACAGATTGAGCAGCGATTAAGTTGGAATGGAGAACTGTTATTTTTTTTTCTTTTAACAATCTATTCAGATGTTATTTGCCTAAGTTTAAAAAAATTTTTATTTATTGTTAATAAATAGAAATACTATATGAACAAGTCTTGTGTTGGTACCCCCATTTCCTTCCTCCCTGCCCCCAACCCACTGAGGGCCCGCCCTCCTCAATGGGACTGCTGGAATGCTCCATGGGATGGAGGGCTTTGAATTATTTGCCTAAGTTTTAAAACTAAAATCTGAGGACAGTAGTCATGACTAAATAGAAGAAAACAAAGGTCTGAGTGTGGTCCAAGTGATAGAAAAGGCCCTAGGATTCTCAGCCTCAAGAGTCACTCCTGGTCTGCCTGGAAAAGAGTGCGGAAACTGACAGAGCAGCTTAGATTCCAGAAGCTTTGGAGCAGAGGATCCAGGGTTCTCCACGAAGTAAAATGTGCTAGGTGTTTATGGGGAGTGAGGGATCTTTCTGGGCCTTCATGGATGCCTGTGCTTTGTTCTGATTGGCACATGTGGGTTGTAGGGGCCTGGCTGGTGAGGGCCCACAGATCTGTCTCTGCAGGGCCTCAGGCTCAGAACCACAGTCTCACAAGCCCTGCTTAGGACAGTGCAAACTTAGACATGTCTTCAGTTAAGGTTCCACAACTTCTTATTGGGAATTGCATGCAAGTTGTAGCTAATGTGAAGCCACAGCTGCCGCCTGGTTCATTGATGGCCTCACTGTTCTTACACTTACTGTAAATAGTTGTTTAAAAGTCGAATGTGGAGCTAGTGGTTAAAAGCACTTTCTTGCAAAGCCTGGATTCAATTACCCAGGCACCCCATAATGCTAGATGGGCCTTGGTTTGCAGTGGCAAGAGACCTTTGAGTGTCCACACACACACATGAATAAATTTTTAAAACTGAATGCGTAAGAAAGTACCAAAAAGGAAGGAATGGAAGGAAGGGAATGAAAGGAAGGAAGGAAATGGCCCCAGACACAGGAGACCCAGGTTCATTCATTGTTCCAGGTGGTCACTAACCAATTCATCCATTTCTTGTTTTGGAGAGGGATCTGTATAAGATCGCAAAAAAAAAAAAAAAAAAAAAAAAAAAAAAAAAAAGTCTGCGCTGATTTGGGGCCATATTCTCAGCTTCTGGGCCTTCAGTTGCCACACCTATAAACTGGTAGTCACGTATCAGCTATGTGAAGACAGAACTGGGCCTAAATATCCCCTCAAAGTCTCTGTCGCCTATATGGACCTTTAGATTGTTTTCCAGAGGACAGTGTCAGGGAGAGAGCCTTACATTTGTCTTAGCCCTTGGTGTTCTGTCCCAGACATGTGACAAAGACAAGTGTTAAGGTGAGGAGGGGACTTGCCCATGATCCCTGGCTCCTGCTGCTCTGATGTGGTGTGCTGTGTTGGCCTTGCAGGTGGAAGAAGTCTTTCCTGTGTAGCCTGGTGTTTGGCATTCCCGTCATGGGCTTGATGATCTATATGCTAGTCCCCAGCAGTGAGCCCCACGAGGCTATGGCCCTGGACCACAACATCATCCCAGGGCTGTCCATTCTAAATCTCGTCTTCTTCATCCTGTGTACCTTCGTTCAGGTGCGTATTAGCCCGGCTTGTCTGCCCTCTGGCCAGTGGCTTTCTGCGCTCAGGCTGACATGGCCTTCAGTGGAGCTGTGCTGCAACTCTTCTGCCCCACCTCTGGACGGTTGCTGCTGGTACTTCTGTCTGTGACCAGAGTGTGGCAGGGGAACCTCCCAGTATGGGAACTAAGAAGACATTGATTATAGGTGATTGAAAAACCTGTAGAGTAGCCATCCTCTCCTTTGTAACACTGGTGACCTAGTGTGTCTCTATGTGTGTGTGTGTCTAGTGCCAGGATGGCACTGGGGACCTTGTGTGTCTGTGTGTGTGTGTCTAGTGCCAGGATGGCACTGGGGACCTCATGTGTCTCTCTGTGTGTGTGTTTAGTGCCAGGATGGCACTGGTGGAAAATGTCTTCTTTCCACATACATTAACTTTCTATATACATTGGTTGTATAAAACTGACTCCTGGCTTAAGACTGGGATGTTAGGGCCATTTTAAGGCAGCCATTGTAGCCTGAATTGGTTTTCTTTCTACATTTCCTTTTTTTTTTTTTTTTCCTGGCTCTAGCCCAAGTTAACCTGGAATTCACTCTGTAGTCTCAGACTGGCCTCAAACTCACGCCGATTCTCCTACCTCTGCTGGGATTAAAGGCATGCACCACCACACCTGGCTTCTACATTTCCTTTTTTTAAAAAATATTTTTATTGTCCCAAATTAGATACATTGTATTAGTAAATATTCCGTTACATTTCCTTTTTAATCACAAGTGTGCTTTAGATTTATGGTAAGTAACTCTAGCCATACTGAAGTATTGGAAGCAAAGGGAAAGATACTCTCTGGCTAATGAGACCCATCTCTGGCCTCTTCCTGCTCCCCATGGAGCTGCAGCATAGTATCAGGAGTTGGGCATGTATCTTTCCCAGATCATATCTGGACACACACGTTTGTTAATGGTGGTGGGATCATGAGGGAAACCGATGGGTGCTGTCTTCACTTAACCATGTATCATGGACATTGTTTATGTGGGTGGTTTATATAGTACCTTCTCTTAGAGACTGACTGGCACTGTTTATATTACAAACCATTGTATTTTTCATCATTCTCACCCTGATGGGGTGCCCTGGGTTTTAGGTCTCATAGGTCCTTGATCACCCATTTCTGTGACCAATAGTACTCTGAGCCAGAAAGTATGTTTCATTGAAGACTGAGGCAGAAAATTGGAGAGTTTGAGGCCTGCCTGGGCTATACATTGAGGCCATGTCTCAAAAAAGAAAGTTAAATGTATGCCACCAACATCAAATAATCACCGAGAGCAGAGTGATATCAGACATGTGTCCAAACTGAGAGTATGGGCCATCCCGGGGGCCTAGACCTGTGGTGCTCCTGGAGCTCTGTCCTGCTGTGAAAGCCCTCACCTTTCTTGTCTTTCAGTTCCTCGGTGGATGGTACTTCTATGTACAGGCCTACAAGTCTCTGAGACACAGGTCCACCAACATGGACGTTCTCATCGTACTGGCCACAACCATCGCCTATACCTACTCCTTTGTCATCCTGGTGGTGGCGATTGCTGAGAAGGCTGAGAAGAGCCCTGTGACATTCTTTGACACCCCGCCCATGCTCTTTGTATTCATCGCCCTGGGGCGGTGGCTAGAACATGTGGCCAAGGTAGCTACAGCTTCACTTTAGTAATGGTTCTTTCAGTAATTCAAGTCTCAGTCCATCTGTACCTTGTGTTGAAAGTGACTGATTGCACTTGGTGCAGAGAAAGACATAGAATCTGAACCCTCCATGTAATTAGCTGTTGCGGTCACTAATCTCCCCATTGGCTGCTCCTCTGAAATCCCAGCTAAGCTGGCTAATTATTAAACCTTTGTCCAAGCGTATTGTGTAATGGAAAGAACTCTGCACTTGGTGTCAGAGCTCACATGAGCTCATTAGTGTGGAAATCCACACCTCCACCTTAGGGTTGGGTTGTGTTTAACACCCTGCAGTGAGCCTAGTGTGTAATGGACCCTACAAAGGAATGGAAAGGAAATTATATTGAAGCAAAGAGAAAAATGGCCATGCAACAGTGTGGAATTGTTTTCATCTGAAATGGAATTCCAAGCTGTGCATTGGAAGCACAGTGACAGCCGTCCTTCAGTGTGGCTGTGTTGGGGAATGGCTTCTCACCAGCCACCTCTGACACCTGCTTGTGAGTGTCAGCCTAGGTATGGACAGTCAGCTCTCATGTCACCTCTGGTTGTTTCCTAGAGCAAAACCTCAGAAGCCCTTGCCAAACTCATGTCTCTCCAAGCCACAGAAGCCACAGTTGTGACCCTTGGTGAGGACAGCTTGATCATCAGGTGGGTTACAATTGTCCACAGAGATTGGTTCCTCTCATACGGCTTGTGTCGCGCACAGCAAGCGCCCGCCTGTCATGCATAGCGAGGGTGGGCAAGGATGCTGGCACTCAATCCATTGTATAGCCCAGGCGTTTAAGTGAAGGATGAACAGGAGTTGGATGTGGTGTGTAAATGAGAGGGGTGAAGACGAGTATTCCAGGACCTAGAAAGGCTGAGGGGAGTCGAGGAAGGCTGCATTGAGAGCTAGACTTTCTTGTAAGATTGGGGGGGTTGGACAGGCATGGAGAGAAGGGCTGCCATTGACTGAAGAATGAGATGGTGGTGCTTCTTAACTTCCTCAGATATAAGCAGTAATTATCATCATTATTGCTGGATCCCAGGCCTGCTGGTGCTGACCTATAATATAACTCCAGCACACAGGAAGTTGAGGCAGGAGGATCTTGTTCAAGGCTAGCCTGGGCTACATAGTGAGATCTCTGTTAAATAAATAAATCCAGGACCATGTCATTACTGCTAGAAAGTTACCTAGCACTTACTGTTCGCCAGCCATAATGCTGATCTTGTATTTAGCCTAGCACCCCTCCCCCGTCACTGTGTGAGGAAGGGACTATTGTCCCTCTTATTTCACAGGTGGGAAAACTGTGCTTCAGAAAGGCTAAGCAACTGATCACACGGTAGTTAACCTGCGCTGTTCTTAAACCTGCACACTGACTGTCAGAGCATACGTAGTAATGTGGAAGTGCTTGTGAAGTAAGGCCTTTGTGGCTGCTCGGCTAGCCTTTGCTTGGCATTCTTGGCAGTGGTCATTTTATACCCTCCTCATATTCCTGAAGTCTCTGTGCCCCTCACTTCCTTTTAGCCTGTGATCTCACTTCTGACTGCTGAAAACAGAAGGATGGGTGAGGGGCCCTCCCTACACAGATGGCCTTTTCCCCAGTTCCTCTACCCCCTAGTGGGCACAAGGGTCCTCTGACCCTGATCTCCAGAGCTTCCCTTCTCTGCCAACCTCACCATCCAGGATGACGAGGCCTAGACCTCTCATAGAACTCTCCCACGGTGTCACCCACTCCGCCCACTGCTGCCATCACCACTGCCTGAAACTATGTCCTCACAAGACCTGGGCCAGCCTGCTAGGGCTTTCCCAGACCAGTGCAGTGAGGCCCTCAGCAGTCAGCTGAGTAAACGAGCCCATGGCAGGAAGTCAGTGAGGTACAGCTGTCTAGCCCGGCAGCACTGGTTTTTGCTGGACGCATGTGTATTACTGGAGATTGAACCCAGGGCCTCTTCTATGCTAAGCACACATTGTTTTGCTGAGCTAAATGATCATCATGGCTGAGTTACGTCCTCTACTTGGTGCTTTCCCGGCCCTTCTGCTGTAACCCTCCTTCCCCCTCACCACCCCTTTTCACTGGGAAGAGTATAAAGTTCAGAGAGGCAGGTAGCCCAGAGTCCACAGCAGAAAGGGCAACGTTTGGGTTGGACTCTTGGAGGTACAGATCCACCCTCTGCCTCCAGTTGGGAGGATACCGTGGAATGGGTTCTTGGCACCTCTGGGCTTCCAGTTGCACTGTGTGGCTTTGCTGTCATTCTATACCATAGCTTCTGTTTTTCCTTTTTTTTTTTTTCTCGAAAATTTATGGCATGAAAGTTTCTAATAAGTAAAAGTGTTCCCAAGGAAGTAAAGCAGTCTTAAAGCTCACTCCCCGTGACTCAGGAATCTGAGTGGAAAAGGGGGCGGAAAGATTGTCAGAGCCATGGTGGGGTTGAGAAAAAACTGGCTACCTCTCATACAAACCGTAATACTCTATCCCATGGACTGGTCTAGCAAGCCCACTTAGGAGGGCCCCCAGCGGGTGGGAACAGGGAGGAGGGATATTGGGATACCATCATAAGACATGTCTAATGACCTTGTCTCCATCCACCTATCTTGGCATCTTGATTCCAAGTTCAAGTGCTTCTCACTATAGTTATTCCATGATCTGAACTTAAAGGGATAGTGTCTGCTGGGAGGCACAAGCCACTGCCATGCTGAGGAAGTGTGGATTCCACACGACCATCACCCAGTTTTTTCCCAAAGATGGGGGTTGCTTTTCTTGGCTGCATATATACTGTGGACCTGACCGCCGCCATCACAGTGGGGCTTTAATTTAAGCTGGTAGTCAGAAGAGCAGCGCTCATCCTGGCTTCGCTTCAGATGAGAGCCTGCTTAGATTACTACCCATGTACACTCCTGTTGCATAGTTTAGGGCCCTCAGTCACATCCCTTCTCCAGAGACAAGGCCACTCCCTCTGCTCCCCAAATCCAGTTTTCACCTGAGGATCTGACCACATACAATGCATACTGGGTGCCAGACACTCTAAATCTCACTACGTCCTGTAGGGTCCTCCTGCCTGCTGGGCCCTGCTTGTGTGAACAATTGCTTGGTGCCCACTGAAGGCCACTAGATTTCCCTGTATAAGGTGGCTCCTTTTGAAGTTTAAGTCCCTCTTTCAGGATACCAGTTCTTTTTCTTAAATCTTGGTATGCCTGATGGTCTGACACATTATGTCTGTCCTTGCTTCTGCTGCTGTGTTGTCTCCTTTGTGGGCCTTGACTCTCCTGAACCCATGTCACTGGGTTACATCACTCCTCCCCCCCCCCCCCACTTCCCTCCACAAGCCATGTGGCAGGGCCTCCAGCCACTGCAAACAAACTCCAGATGCATGCACCACTGTGCATCTGGCGTTACGTGGGTACACGTTACGTGGGTACTGGGGAATCAAACCCAGGTCATTAGGCTTTGCAGGCAAGGCCGTAAAGCAGTCTCTCCAGCCCCCTTTCTCTGACTATTTTTGATGTGAGTTTTGTTGAGTCTGTGGATTTACAGCCTCAGATACAAAGGGTTAACTATATGCTGTTGGGTGGTTGGCTTCAGACCTGACCTGTTGCATGTTGCTTTGTTTACCTGAGTATCATCTGGTGCAGAGAGGAACAAGTGCCCATGGAGCTGGTGCAGCGTGGAGATATCATCAAGGTTGTACCTGGTGGCAAGTTCCCTGTGGATGGGAAAGTCCTGGAAGGCAATACCATGGCTGACGAGTCCCTCATTACAGGTACGCTGTCTTGTTTCATGTTCCCTTTGGGAGGTATCATGGTAGTCACTGGGCTGTGATGCTGAATGGACTGAGTGGTCACTGTCTTCCCTTCTCCAGGAGAGGCCATGCCTGTCACGAAAAAACCTGGGAGCATGGTGATTGCTGGCTCTATAAACGCCCATGGCTCTGTGCTCATTAAAGCCACCCACGTGGGCAGTGACACCACTTTGGCTCAGATCGTGAAGTTGGTGGAAGAGGCTCAGATGTCGAAGGTAATGAAGAACCATCAAGTACATAGTGAAGTCCCTTTGAAAATGATCTCAAAACTGTTCATCAGATCAGCAGTTAATCAGTGTAAAAGGTTGACGAGTAAGCGTAGTGACGTAGTGAGGGAGCTTGGGCCCCGATCCTGATGAATGTTTGTGGTGGTTCACGTCTTGGTGTTTTTTGCTGTCACAGGCGCCCGTTCAGCAGCTGGCTGACCGGTTTAGTGGGTACTTTGTCCCACTTATCATCATCATTTCAACTGTGACACTGGCCGCATGGATTGTGATCGGGTTTGTCGATTTTGGTGTTGTTCAGAAGTACTTTCCCGTAAGTTGGATGCTTTGGGCACTGTGGTAACTTCTCTTTAAAATAACTTTTACCCTTCTGTCTTCGATTCAGTGGCTTTGAATTATCTATTACATTGTATTTGTTTTCTTCTTATTGACAGCAAAATTTAAGTTAGTAGGATATTCAGTCACCCTTTTCTGCAGGTTTTTTATAAAAGATGTCCTTTGAGGCTTGGGGATGTGGTCCAGTGACAGAGTGCTTGCCTAGCATGTGCAAGGCCCTAGGGTCCATCTTCATCACATTAAAAAATACAAAAGACAAAACCTTTCTCACAAACGTCAGTCAGTTCTCAGTTGGAATGCTTAAAGCGTTTCCAGTATGCAGTATTGGCCATTGGTATTTTCCAAGATTACATGGCAGATATAAAAGATGAGTCACTTCACTACATCCACCAATACCAGCTTCAGTATACCACCTTTCCAAACAGTAATACTTTGTCGTGTAACTGAAAGGCTATATAGTAACATACCCAAACTTTCTAATAATTACATCTATATTTAACATAAATAAGGCAGTGAGATGTACTTTTTTTCTTCATTTAAAAAAGTAGGTGAAGAATACTGTTTTATCAAAGTCAGACCAGTAGTAAATCATCTGCTTGAGAAAAAAGGACAGCGATTTTCAAAGACGTTTAACCCTCCCGAAGACATTTGTATCTCATGATGCCTGCAGGGTGCTGCTCCATGTTTTATGAGCCACAGGACAGACGCCCACATCAAAGAGAGCCATAGCGCCAAACCAAGAAGGCTTAGCAGACGTGAAAAGCTTGTGACCGGCTAGAGCAGTCACTGAATGGAGCAGGGTTTTACCTTCTGCCCATGCTTACTTTGTCTTAGAGTCAGAGGATGAGGAGCTGAAGATAGAGGCGCATTTCCTCTTTTAAAAACCTACCCAGAGCTAGTCATAGCAGACATTCTTAGGGTGCATACCATTTTCACCCTCAGTTTTCCTGTTACACTTTGTGCTATCTTACGGGTGCTAATTTAAGAGTAACCTATGAGTGTGTTTCTACAATGTGCCAGTGGATGTTCCTGGCTTTGGCTTCCTAAAGCTTCTGCTTTTGGGAGATCATTGGCTGTGGGAAGTTGGACTATGTGGCTGTGTGCTGTTCCATGCTTTTCCATCTTACTTTGGCTTCTTTTGTTTTTATCTGCAAAATCAGGGCGGACGCTGGCAACTGAGGTACTGCATGTTCCTTTCAGATACTATCATCACTGCTGCCCAGACATCATTTATAGAGAAGGGGTCGTGTTAATTTCCCAAAGTCCTCCCAGTGTCACCAGAATGCCAAGTGTTACTTTGATAAGAATGACTGTATAAAGAAAAAACAAAACAACAACAAAAACACCCACATTGTCTTCTCTTTACCTGTAAAAATCATGTCTGTTTTTAAACACTATGCCCCATTAACTGTTTCTGGGTCTTACAACAGAGCTTCATTTAGAACCCTGCATCTGAAAATGAAAGGCTAAAGTATATATGCAGGACAAAGAAGTTGTGATTTGTAGCTTCGGTTCAGAAAACATCCATTTTATTGTAATTAAGTAAATCAAGTAACTCTTGGTTCCCTACCATAGCCACAGCCATTTTGAAAATGTAACAAGATAATCCAAGATCTTAAAGAGCAAAAAGTAGTGTCAGTATGTGCCAGCATACTGTAAAGTAGACCCAAAAATAGTGATGAAAAATACACAGAAGAATAATGGTGGCTGCAAGTCCAATCCATAGAAACAGCCTGAGTGTTTTCTTTTGGTGAACATAATAGACTAGGCAGACAATTGTGCATGAATAAAACCATAGCATTTTTCCTTTTGTAATTGCTTTTGAATTCTGTACTAATATCGCTTCCATATCACTAAATGTAGATATGCATTGTAATTCTAATAATTGCCCAATGTTCCATTGTGCCTATAATATAATTGACTAATTCCCTCTTGTTTCTAGTTTTTTCTAGTACAAAAACAAATCACAGTCCTTTTTCTTACTTGTGTGATTTCATCTTAAGTTAGATTGTTTTGGAGAGCTGTTTTTTTAAGCTTTCATGATAACGATAACAAAACAATGGCAGTGTAAGAGTCGTCACTTCCTGGCTGTCTCTCTGTACCAATGTCATTCTAAATGTGTTCGTGTGTGTATATATGTATTTGGCCTCATTCAGTTCTTACAACCATGTACAAGCTGAATCTCTGGTTATGTTTGGGAAAAACTTGGGCACAGAGAGATGAAGCTAGCATCCGAGCTGGAATGTGACCTCTCACCCCCATCTTGTTTTTAAGTGTCTCTGCTCCTGTCCCTCTCCTCCTCTTTGAGGACAGCCTATAGGATCAAGCTGGGACGCTGGGAAGTGGAGCAGTGAAGGACCTCTGATACTTAGCAGCACAGAATACAGTCACGTTTCCTAAACCGGCTCACTGCACGCTCAGGTCCTCTGCCCCACTGCCAAGTTCTCCTCTGAGATTCCTCAAACTCTCCCTGTTGCCTCTCTCCTCGCAGAACCTCAACAAGCATATCTCGCATACGGAGGTGGTCATCCGCTTTGCCTTCCAGACGTCCATCACTGTGCTGTGCATCGCCTGTCCCTGCTCCTTGGGGTTGGCCACACCCACGGCAGTCATGGTGGGCACTGGAGTGGCCGCCCAGCATGGCATCCTCATCAAGGGAGGCAAGCCTCTGGAGATGGCTCACAAGGTGGGCTGTCCCCATTCTCCGTGGAGGCCTGGCTAGCAGTTTAGAGAGTCCTGATGAAAATAGTATCTACTTACTGGTTCTCAGTAAGAGGAAAGAGAGCAGCCTGAGGGCTGCAGTGTTTGTTACTAGAGTAGAAACCAAGGCTAAATGGGAGCAACAGCAAAAGCAGCAGACACGTCACTGCTTCGTGACTGTTCATGTTCATTGACCCCATCTCGTTCACCACTCTGGTGGTAGATATGTGTTAGTCCCCGTGTACAGTGAGGCTGGAGCCGAAGGAAGTGAGGTGACCTGTCCAGAGGCCTGCAGGCGACAGAGCTAGGTTCACTCTCGGGTAGTCAGACCGCAGGAGACCGGAACCACCTCACACCTGTGGGATCACCTTGGGGTGGAAGAAAGAGTGACCATGTGCCAGGCTTGGTGGTGCATGCCTGGAGGATAGACTCAGCTCTCAGGTGGCTAAGTCAGGAGGTCACGAGTTCAAGGTCTACCTGGCTGCATAGTGAAACTGACCTGACTTTCCATACTTCACAATTTATTATTCAGCTGTTGCCACAGACTTGCTCCAGGTGGGCCCTGTGCCAGGTTCTAGGGTAGTTTTGGTTCCCAGCTTCCAAGTGAAGGGAAGGGCAGTGGGCTGCTATGAGGGCATTGTAGCAGAGCACGTCTTTTGAGGGGTCCTGGATGGTGGTCTGGGAAAGTGAAGCTAAGACCTGATCGTTGAATAAGAGTTGAGTGAAAGCTCCCCACAGTGGGAGAGTAGGGAAAGAGGCCCTGGAGAAGCCATGCTGCTCATAAGATCGGGTGATCTTTTCTGCCACATTGTGTCTTTCTCATCCAGCCTAGACCTGGCGTGTTGAAAGCTCTCAGAAGCTTTTACTGAAGACATAATAAGTGACTAGAAGCGAATCTCATATGTGCACATGTGTATGTGTATGTGTGTGAGATGGTAGGATGGGCCAGAAGGTTTGTTATTGGATTCTGAACTTCACCCCAAGAATGCCAGGAGCCCTGAGGTTTGGGGTAAGGTGTCCCTGTGGGCCAGTAGGTTGTATGCTAGGAAGGTTGGTCTGGTTGAGGAGTGAGGGTCGACAGGAAGCCTTGGAAACCCATTGACTTTTTAAGAGGAGGGACTCACTCTGTAGCTCCCAAGTTGGCTTCGAACTCATGGTGATTCTCCCCCCTCAGCCTCCTGAGTGCTGGAATGAAAGGCCCACACCACCATACCTGGCTCCATTGACTATTGACTGAGCATCAGTGTCCAACCTGGTGCTTGTAGGGATGATTGTGCTGTGGGTCTGTCTGAATAGAGCAACCTGCTTCCCTTGAATAGGACGTACAGATGCCCCAGAATGCTGCTGCAGGATGCCTGAGCCCAGACTTGAGGGCATTGGGGTCACAGGGGATGGTTTGTGGGTGGCTGAGATTACTTGTTATGGAGGTAGAGCTGTCCCTGTCTCTCTGGAACTTTGTGACAGAACTTTATTCTAGGCAGGCTGTTGCATCTTAGGGCAGAGAAACTAGTCACTGGGCTAGGGATGCAGTGTGGCGGAAAAGTTCAGGCCCTGATCTTAGGAGGCTCACGATGCAAACATGGCAGCACGGCCTCTCACCCTGATTCCTTCCCTAGTGTGAGAGGTCACTTCCTGGCACCATCTCCTGTGCAGCTGTGGGGTCCGGGTGGCATGGTGCAGCCGTGTAGATGGGCAGATAGCCAACACCTTGTTGGTAGTTGCTACTGCAGAGTCAGGCTGAGGAGTTAGGAAGGAAACTATAGCTCATGGCTGAGGCAGGTTGGACAGAGTTCCGTTACCGAGACGTACACGGACTGTGAAAACTCCTATCACTGAGGTGTGTTTTTTGTTTGTTTGTTTTTTTGTTTGTTTGTTTTTCAGATAAAGACTGTGATGTTTGATAAAACTGGCACCATTACCCATGGGGTCCCCAGAGTCATGCGGGTCCTGCTGCTTGCAGACACAGCTGCACTGCCCCTCAGAAAGGTTCTGGCTGTGGTGGGCACTGCGGAGGCCAGCAGCGAGCACCCCTTGGGCATGGCAGTTACCAAATACTGCAAAGAGGTACGCAGACCTTGGCTTGCTTCAGCCTCCCTCTCTCCCAGCCTTGTCCTTCCTGCCCTTGGCTGCCCTGCAGAGCCCTTTGCTTGGTCCACAGGACGTGTAGTGGCCTTTCCACAGTTCCATGTCACCACAAAAGCAGTATAATGTCATGAGCAAATGGGTAGCACCAGGCTCAAGACCAAGTGAGATGTGACCTCTGTCTTCTCCGAGCTTGCTGTCTGGGGCATTGGGGACAGGTGATCTAGCAGCTTTGTCCTTTGTGAGGTTCAGTACACAATGGGCTTACTGGAGCAGGAGCCAGCAGAGGTGAAACAACCCAAGAATTTGGGGCACAGTTTCCAGAGAAGCCGTGCACTCCTCCTTTCCCCATAGGGTAGGTTTTGCTCATTTTCTGTTTAGGATTGAATACAGAGGCAGTGGAAGGTGCCAGGGACTGTGCTGGCGATGATTAAGTGACCTGGGCAATGTGTTTGTCATAGATGTAGAGGGAAGAGGAGTGGTATAGGTACCTCAGAAAGCCCATTTCTGACCCTTATTTGTGGTCAGCACACTGCCATTTCAGAATGGCACTCGCTTGCTGGTCTCTTGACTTCCTTTTCCTGCCTCCTCATGCCCCCTCTCCAGGGTCTCACACAAGGGAGGTGTCTGATAGCCTCAGGATAGCTTTGTACACCATCACCACCACTTGTAATGTGCAAATACCTGCGTGGTTCTGAGGTGACTTGCCTTTCCTCTTCTGTCCGCAGCCTGTCCAGCTATGAGGCCTACACCTAGCCAGGGTTTGGCTCCTGGTTCATTTTGATAACTGACACTGAATGCTGGGAGAGAGAAGCACTTGCTGAGTTGATAATCAGTTCCACTTCCCTTCCCTCCTTCCTCAATGTCCCTTCCCCCAAAATGTGTTCCTCCCCCCTTGCTTTCACAGGAACTTGGAACGGAAACCTTGGGGTACTGCACAGACTTCCAGGCAGTGCCAGGCTGTGGAATTGGCTGTAAAGTCAGCAACGTGGAAGGTATCCTGGCTCGCAGTGAGCAGGCTGGTCACCAGAAGGGAGTAGGCAGCCTTCCCGCAGGAAAAGGTATTCCTCACCCTTGTCTCTGTTGTTGGGCTGCCCCTGGCTGGGTGAAAGTGGAGGCGAGCCCCATACCAGGCCAGCCTGTGGGATCCCCTGTTGTAGATGGGGCACCCCGTGTCTGCCTTGCCAGAAATACCTGCTGTTTGTCAGATGCTTTGATTATCTAAATGTTTGTGAGATTTATTTTGCTTTTTGTTTTACAACGGGGTTTGGCTATGTTGAGCTGCAGCTTTTGAGCCCCGTGGCCCTTCCACCTCAGCCTTCCAGGATGCTGGGACTAGAGGCGTGTGCCACCGTGCCCAGCCTGATGTCTGGAGATCAGTGCTCAGAGTCATAGTCACTGCTTGCTTCACTGACCCATCTCTTCAAATCCCCCTTCTAAATCTGAATCATCTCGAAAACCACAGTAGCCAGGTGAAAGGAACCTCTCGTTCTTCCCATTTCCTTCCCGTGTGCATGCACTCTGCTGTGGGGTGCAGTGTTTGCAGAATGGACAGTCAGGGAAGCAGATGCAGACGGTCTGCCCAAGTGAAGAAGGGACAGTGCTCAGTGGCTGAGACCTCTTATTTTTTGGACAAGGTCCCACTATGTAGCCCAGACTTGGCCTTGAATGTGGGATCTCCTGCCTCAGTCTACCAACTACTGGGATTTCAGGCACGTGCACGGCACCCTGCCTTTCTTTAAGGGCAGTTTACCAGCCATCATCTTAAACTGGTAGGGAACACTTAGAACCCAAAAGACCTGTGTCTGGTGTTTTTTTCTTTCTTTTTTTTTTTTTTTTTTTTGGTTTATCAAGGTAGGGTCTCGCTCTAGCCTAGGCTGACCTGGAATTCACTCTGTAGTCTCAGGCTGGCCTCGAACTCACGGCGATCCTCCTACCTCTGCCTCCCGAGTGCTGGGATTAAAGGCATGCACCACCACGCCTGGCTTCTGGTGTTTTTTCTCAAGTATGTTGGTAGCTGAATCTTGACTGAGATGATGTCATCAGAAGTCACCTGCCACCTTCTAGCAATTTTAAATCCTAGGGCAACTCTTCCATTAGACCATCCTGGAACTGGGCATGCTGCGGTGCTCATCAGGGACACATGCACACTGTTAGAAGTGACAGGTGGAGGCCCACCTACCCTTTCTGGAGGCATGACTCTACAAGATAGAGGCCAGGAGTGGTGCACATGCCTGCGATTCCTGCACTTGATAGGAAGTGGAGGCCAAGGCTAAGCCGCAGCTCCATAACAAATTCAAGACCAACCTGAGCAACATGAGACCCTATCTCAAAAAATATATACGAGAAAACTTACCCTATTTAATTCAGCTTGGACCATTGGGTCATTTAAACCAAGCAGTAAAGAATCTAGTTAGTACTTGGCTTTGGACTGACCTAAAGCCCATCGCTGACCTCTATGGAGAAAGAATCCACAGACCCACCTGTAAAGGTGCATAAGGACATTATGTGACATTGATAAGTCTAGCATTTACCCACATAGCATGTGTGAAGCATCCATTTCAATTCTACCTCTTCCCTGGTCCATTAGGGTGATAATGCGAGAGGGGCCTAGCAGCTGGTGGCTATTTTGCCTTCAGAATGGTTCCCTGGCTTTAGTTCCTCATGAAGCAGAACTGCTCAGGAGTAACCAGTCTCTTTTGAATAGATGCTGTCCCCCAGACCTTCTCTGTGCTGATTGGAAACCGTGAATGGATGAGGCGCAATGGCTTGACCATCTCCAGTGACATCAGCGACGCCATGGCAGATCATGAGATGAAAGGGCAGACGGCCATCTTGGTGGCTATTGATGGTAACCCTGCCATCCAATTTTTGCAAAAACACAGATCAGGCCTCTGCCTTCCTCTCCCTTCCCTTCCCTTCTCTCCTCCCCTCCCCTCCCCTCCTGTTTCTTCCTTTTCTTTTTCTCTCTCCCTTTCTTCCCCTTGTCATTCTTTTTTATTTTTTCTTTCTTTTTAAAAACTAAAACTCCCTTTCTGTTAGTTTTCTCTTTTCCAAAAGGTTGTCTTGCTGTCTTTTCACCTCATCTTGTCTTCAGAAGCTTTCTTTGTCAACATCTCTCTCTTGACACACAGCCAGCTCTCTTGCATTGGCTGTCAGTGCTTAGAATCCTAAACTGTTCAGTGCCTTTGTTCTTCTGTCTAAGGTGGCCACCCTTCTCATTTGTCACTGCAGACAAAACAGGAATCCACTTCCCCAGAGGCCAACTGCAGGGTGCCTTTAAGCAAGGAGCCTCTGCAGTTTTCTACCGTCTTAGCTCACATGGATTGACCCAAGACTCTGTGTGTCTCTGCACTCAATGTGCCCTGGCTGTGCACCTCAGAGCTTGGAACCTTCACCTTAGTGTTCACAAGCAGAAGGAAAACTAAATGTAAATAGAAATAATGTTCAGCACTGTTTTCGGAATACTTCAGCCAAATATTTCTTCCTCTCCCACTTTGATTTCCCCTAATCCTTGTAAACCTCAGTCCCTACAGCTCCTTGAGGCAGAATCAGTACTCATAATGGACTCATGCCCTGTTGTGCGCCTCCCATTGCCTCTGTGTGTAAGACTTTATACAAAGATGCTTACTGGGGCTAGAGAGATGGCTCAGCCGTTAACGACCCAGGTTCCTTAAGCCAGATGCACAAAGTGGGGCATTCATCTAGAATTCGATTGTAGCACCTAGGGTCTCTGGCACACCTATTCATATTCTCTCTCTCTCTCTCTCTCTCTCTCTCTCTCTCTGTCTCTGTCTCTCTTTTCCTCTCCTCTCCTCTCCTTGCAAATAAATAATTTTTGGTTGGGGGTTTCGAGGTAAGGTCTCACTCTAGCCCATGCTGACCTGGAATTCACCATGTAGTCTCAAGCTGGCCTTGAACTCATGGTGATCCTCCTGAACCTCTGCCTCCTGAGTGGTAGGATTAAAGGTGTGTACCCCCACATCCCACAAAAATAAGATTTTTTTTGTTTTGTTTTTTTGAGGTAGGGTCTCACTCTAGCCCAGGCTGACCTGGAATTCACTATGTAGTCTCTGGGTGGCCTTGAACTCATGGTGATCCTCCTACCTTTGCCTCCCGAGTGCTGGGATTAAAGGCATGTGCCACCACACCAGGCAAGATATTTTTAAAATATAAAATAAAAATGCTTTTTGTAGGAAAAGTAAAAGGAAAGTGATTTTTTTCTGACTTGGATGACTACTCTAATAACATTTGTGATATTTGTTATCTTTCTTGTATTTTATAGTAAACATATTGAGTTCTCAACAGATAATTTGCAAAATAATGCATTTGCCTTGTGAAAAATTTGGAAAATTCATAGGACTATAAAGAAGAACATGAAATCATTCATTCACCTACCCCTGGGGATCCACTTTGCACATTTGATATACTTGTCAGATTGTGTATGCTCTGTAAATCTGTGTGATTTAAACAAAAACCAGAATACAACCCTAACCGTGTTATGTCATAAGCTTCAGTGGTTTTAAAAAATATTTTATTTATTCATTTTTAAGCAGAGGGGGGGGGAGAGAGAGAGAGCACACCAGGGCCACCACCTTGTGGGTCTGGCTTATGTGGGTACGGGGGAATTGAACGTGGGGCCTTAGGCACTGGAGGCAAGTGCCTTAACCTCTGAGCCATCTCTCCAGCCCAAGCTTCAGTGGTTTATTCTGTGTCTAATGCTGTATGATAAGAACCGTTGACAGCCTGCCATCTTGTTTGCACAAGGCGGTTGAGTTCTGGGCTGTTCTAACTGTGGGTGATTTGCTCTAGGCGTGCTGTGTGGGATGATTGCCATTGCAGACGCTGTGAAGCCAGAGGCCGCCCTGGCTGTGCACACGCTTAGGAGCATGGGCGTGGATGTGGTTCTGATCACAGGGGACAACCGGAAGACAGCCAGAGCCATTGCCACTCAGGTACAGCAGAGCCCAGAGCTGTTGCTAACTCACAGAAGCAAAGGGTAAAGTAAGCAGTAGGGCATTGGCACAGGCTCTGCTGCTGTTCACTCCTCCTCTGCATTCTGGAAAAAGCAAGCCCTGTGTTCTCTTGACCATTTCCTAGAAAGATCATTGTTTGAGAGCTCCGATGAAAATCACCTAACCTTTAGTTTTTTCCCTTTATTATCCATAATTAGATACACTGAAAGAGCAAATAATGAGTTGTTATCCCAGTTCCCCGATTTCCCTCTTCCCTGTCCCCAGTCAGCTGGGTATCCTCCTCCGTGGGCAGTTTGGATCAGTCCATGGGGTAGGAGGTTATGGATAGCCTAGGAGTCAACCCGGTTCCACCCCCCCCCCCTCTTTGTATGTTGTTACCAAGAGGGGTGATGTCTCTGGATATTCTCCCCCACCATGGGTCTTATAATCTTTCCGCCCCTCTTTCAGATCCCCAAGTCATGGTACACCTAACCTTTATATTAAGGGAGTGTTTGTGTGCTCAGGTGAGTGAGTTGATCAGACCATTCTCAGTGGCCCTTAGCTCTGAGTTGGGGTCATGAGAACAGGACCATCATCATCTGACCACAGGAGTGGCTCTAGTGTGGATGCCTAAAAATTGTACTCGCACCCCACTCCACCCAGCCAAAGACACAAAACTGTGATACCTCATCACCTCAGCTGAACATGTCCTTCCTGGCAGTGAAGGACTTGCTGATTCTCGTACCCGCTTCTGGGTTCAACTTGTCCATCCACTCATCAGGCACCATGAAGGTGATGGGCGGGCCTAGTGCCAGACACTGGAGCTACAGAGAGGCTTGAAGATCCCATTCATGATCCTGGGGAAAGTGGACCAGTGACCCAGTGTCATTCCAAATGCTTGTGGCTTGTGCAGAAGTATGCAGGAGACCCTGTGGGAGCTGCCAAGGAGCAACTTGCTCTGGGCTGGCAGGGTCTCGGGCCAGCTTCCCGAAGGAAAGGCTACTTGAGGCCGGTCAGGTTGGGAGGAAAGCTGCGCTTGCCCCGAACAGAGCGGACAACCTGAGCATCTCAGTGTACAGAGTGGCATGGTGGTGTGTGGCCACTGTGGGTCGCTGGAACTCTGTAGTGTCAGCTGTGGCCAGGAGACAGAGGTCAGACCCAGGGACACTACCAAAGACACTGTCCTCAGGGAGGTCATGGGGCCCTCTGAAGGCCTGAGCAGGAGAGAAAAATCCCCAGGTGGTTGCTGGACAGAAAATGGAAGAGCTGAGCAGTTACTGGAAACAGAGAAACAAACTGAGGACCGGAGCCAAGGCAGGGCATTGGGGGAGCAGGGGATCCCTGTGCCCTGTGTCCTCAAGTCTGTTATGTGTGGTTGGCCTACCTGAATGACAGGACTTGAGAGCTGAGAGCTGGTGGCAGGGTCTCTCCTGGGCCTCGGCTACTGTCACTAGGCATTGGTGTCCTTACTTTCAGGTCGGCATCAACAAAGTCTTTGCTGAAGTACTGCCTTCCCACAAGGTGGCCAAGGTCCAGGAGCTCCAGAATGAAGGGAAGAAAGTCGCCATGGTGGGGGATGGGGTGAACGACTCCCCAGCCTTGGCTCAGGCTGACGTGGGCATAGCTATTGGGACCGGCACGGACGTTGCTATCGAGGCTGCCGACGTGGTCCTCATCAGGGTGAGCTCAGCTGTGTCCAGGTGGGAGGACTGGGGTGGGGCAGCCCGGGCCCATTACCCAGCATGCCTTCTCTTACAGAACGACTTACTGGATGTGGTGGCCAGCATTCACCTCTCCAAGAGAACCGTCCGGAGGATCCGCGTCAATCTCGTGCTGGCGCTGATTTATAACATGGTTGGGATACCCATCGCGGCAGGTGGGTGGATGGCTCTCATCTGCTGTGTCATCTTTGACCCCTCCTTCAGCCAGAGAGGCCTCTGGCTGCTGGCTTCTTGATGAACTACTGAGTTTTCCCCTTTCTGGATGGCCAGACCCAATATGAAAGGATGGTGTTTCTATGTATGCACCCCTGAAGGGAAGCAAGAGAGCCCGCAGAGGACCCAGTTTCCTCCTTCACTCTGGAACTCTCGAGAGCTGAGCAACATGCTTGGTTATTTGTTTAGGGTGGCCTTCTTTTCTGAAGCATTTAGTAAACCTAAGCATCGTGGGAAGTTGTGGGACCTTGCTCTATACTCAAGAATGGTGGTTTTCTGGGAGCCTGTCTTAGATGAATCTGCCCTGGCTTTTCTCTCATTGCTGCAAACGACTGTAAATGGGTTTTCTACTCTATAACTGCCCTCTCCCATCCACCCTTGAGTTTTGTGGAAGGAGTAGGGGAAATCCAGACGCTTTCACAAGGTGGTGTTCCTGTGAGGGCTGAGAGGACCTCACGTTCTTTTTATCTTTTCTCTTTTTTTGTAAAGTAGAGCGGGAGACTTTCTTTAAAAAGGAAATGAGAAGTTACAGAGCTCTCCAGCCCCTAGGGAGGACAGAGCACATGGGGGAGGTTTCAACCACATGGCTATGAAATCTCTGCTGGCCAGCCACGCAAGTGGAAGAAGGGAAAATATAAGAGGGCCCTATCATGAAGAGAAAAGGTTCATGTGGGAAAGAAGCCCCAGCCCCCTCACCACAGCCCTTGTGGCCGTGGTAAGGGGGCCTTTACCTGGGCCTGGAGGTTTAGATGTCTCTCTGCTGGGAGCCATGAGGGCTTCCTTCTCTAGGTGATGATATCTTCTGGCTCTAAGTTCTTAATCACATCTTTCCTGCCTCGGTTCCCTGTTTAGTGGTGATTCCCATGACTGGGATTGTCAGGTATGCCTCTGTCTCCCTGGGCCCAGGAATCAGGTGGGTTGCTTCATTCCCTCCCAGGTTCAGGCCTCTGCCAGACTGCAGCCATACCTGAGCCAAGTCTCTTGGTTATGCTAAGACCTCATCTCAGTCTTGGAGGCCAGGAGTGTGACCATCATGGGTGTCGGTCCTCTGTAGGACTGAGGCTCTAGAACACTGGCTCCTGTATCTGCCCTCCTTCCCTGCCCAGCTTCTCCTTATCACTGGACTGCCCACTCCCTGAATTAGATGGTGTTACCTGGGCACAGTTCTAAGCAGGACAAGTGAGAGACCCAGGGGTCTTCTTAGGCCTGAGGAAGGAACTCCAGGGGGAGGCTGAGGTACAGTCCCGGCAAGTGACACCTCTCTCCTCTTGGCAGGTGTCTTCATGCCCATCGGCATCGTGCTGCAGCCATGGATGGGCTCAGCAGCCATGGCGGCCTCCTCTGTGTCTGTGGTGCTCTCCTCTCTGCAGCTCAAGTGGTGAGTCCTGGGCCAGCGTGTCACTGCAGCTCCTGGCACACCCGAGCATGCCAGTCTGCTTTTGGCTCTGTTCCCTGTTTTTTCTCTGAAGCTAGCACCAAAGTGCCTGAGGGTGGTTTCCATAGTGATTTGTTTCCAGTGTGGGCAAGATATTGACCAGTTGTCACAAGTTGGACCATTCTCTGACACTCAGGAGCTGTTTATGTACCTATTATAAATGGTAACCCATGTGTTGCCATTTTCCCTCATTAACAGAGATGTTCATGGACTAGGGAAATAGCTCACCTCACAGGCAGAACACTTAATAACATGTGAGAGACCCTGTGTTTAGTGTCTGGCATCGCCCAAAAAGAAAGTTCATTTATTTATTCACGCATTCACTTGGCATAAGTGAATGGCAGTTTTCTGTGTACAAGGAATTTACATAGGAAGTTTCTAGATCAGGTGAACTTGAACACAGGAGTCCAATGTCCCGTTCCTTCAACACCTTCAAGGTTTTGATCCTGAATATTCCTGAAGCACATAGATGACAGGCCTTCACCAGCTTTCAAAGAGAAAGCCTGTGTTCACCGAGGCTGATACACTCTTGGATTCTTGCCTTTCAGCTACAGGAAGCCCGACCTGGAGAGGTACGAGGCGCAGGCCCACGGGCGCATGAAGCCTCTGAGTGCCTCCCAGGTCAGTGTGCATGTTGGCATGGACGATCGGCGGCGGGACTCTCCCAGGACCACATCGTGGGACCAGGTCAGCTACATCAGCCAGGTGTCTCTGTCCTCCCTGACGTCCGACAGGCTGTCTCGTCACGGTGGCATGGCAGATGACAGTGGGGACAAATGGTCTCTGCTCCTGAGTGACAGGGATGAGGAACAGTGCATCTGAGAGCTCAGGTGACAGGCCAGGGGCTGGGGAACCTTGTGTCCCCTTGCTGTGGGCGAGCATGAACGCAGCCCCACAAGGCGGCAGTGGGCTGGATAGCTCATCCTAGCCTCGGGCTCTCGCTCTACACAAGCCTTGCCTGCTGTCACTTCAGAGGCTGGATAGGACCACTGGGGCAGGTGAGGCACCACCGGCACTGGAGAGGAAGCCAGCGATCACTGCCTGCCAGATGAGGAACAATCCTGTCAGGACCAAAATCCTAGCCAGGCCTCCCTGGAGATCTCTCATGATGCACTGGGTGAGGCCCGTGAGCCTCAGACCACACTTTACCTCAAATACACCTATCACTTTTTCTTCCTTTTCTCTCCTGTGTGCTTGGCGTCCTTGATGCTGGGAGCATGCCTGCCCATCTTCTGAGGGACCCTGTTACTGAACTGTACCCCAGATGCTCCCCTCTTCACTGGTCACCTAGAGGAAAGCCTCGGGGCCTGACCCAGAGTCCACAGCAGCTTCCTGTGCAGTCCAGGCCTTCACTAGTAGGGCATCCTAGCAGCTCTGTGGCCTGCGGTCTTAGAGAAGGTGCCCCTTTGGACTTGTCTGTCACTTCATAGGGTCTAATGAAGTTTGTCACAAGTGCCTGGTGTGTGTGCCTGTAGGGAACTGGCCCATCCGAGGAGACGGTTCTGTGCGAGCTGTCTGTGCTGAGGGGGCACCTAGAGGAGTGGTGGCTGTGGCGTCAGGAGCTAGAATGTGCCCAGCTTTGAACTCTGACTTTGGTGGGAAATGGCCATCCCACCGGGAACAGACTGGCATCACTGTAAGGTGAGATCCTGCTGACACAAAGATGTCAGTCATTTGCTGAATGTCACTTCTTTCCCAGGGCAGGTCAGTACCTCCTGTAGGTAAATTCTAATTCCCCAAAAAGCAAGGAAGCGGCCCAAGGGGACCAGTATCTTGCCCAGGAACACACAGGCAGTATACCTATTGGTTCTGTGACTCAAGGATTTTCTGTATGTCTGCTGCTGTCTTAAATATCAGTTTGCTTGACAAGAGTAAACTGGACAAAGGTCCTTGCTCCTGGAAGAGCAAATGTGCCAGGCGATGCATTAGTTGTATCAACTTAGAACACAGTTGATCGGAGGTCACGGCACCTTTACTTGGAATATTGAGTTTCAGTTTTTGCATACAAAGTAGTTTTCATTGGGTTTTACTATTTTTTTAAAATCTTCCCTTCTTCACCGCCCTCTTCCTACTGTCCACACCCATCCTGGTTTATCTGTATCTTGTTTGGGGGTGTTGCTTTATTTTGGAACTAGGCTAATCATTTTCTAAAGAATTTAATTGTATTGATTTTTACTAAAAATAAATTTCCTAAGACCATAGGCATCATGTTCATATGTAGACCTGCAAATATTTATATAATTGTACAGAAAATAACCTTTTAGATGGAGTATCAGGGTTTGGGGGGAGGGGTCAGATAACAATTCTTGCTTTAAAAACTTGCCCTGAAATGAGAGAATAAAGTTACATCTTATTCACCCAAAAGTTACCTGTGCCTGGCTCTGTCTTCATGGGTGGTTTGTGTGCCTGTCTCCAGTAAGGACTTCTGCCAGGCACCAGCTGGACCAGTGCCTTTAGAAGGACAGAAGCCTTGGCGATCCAGCTGGCTGGATCCTTTTCCCTTCCTGAGCCCCTCTCCTGGCATCTGCAGGCAGCTCCTCAGTGGTGTGGAGAGCTGAGGCCTCTGTCAGGTCACTCACTGCCGTTATGCGGATGTGGACTTCAGTTCCCCCATATTCTCTGCCTCCTGGGCCTCGTCTCCAGCATGACTCAGGGTCCTTGGTGGAGATGGGGAGACAGTAGAAAACCTGAGACTGGGGGTTCTGCTGGGAACACTCAGTGGGCGCCTTGAGGTGGCCAGGAGGCCCTAAGGGAACGACACCTGAAAGGAATAGTAAAATTTGTCATCTAAACCCCAGGACACTGTTAAGAATGGAGGAGGCACTCAGGGTTCCGGAGACAGGCTGATGACACCATACTCTACCAGATTTCGAGGTCTTTCCACCCACACATCCTGCCATGAGCGTTTCTGGTTTGAATCACTGAGGTGATTATCTCATGGCTCAAGATGACCTCATAACTAGAAGGCCAGCCCGTTTGGCTCCAGCATACCATAGAGGACTTCATGCATCCCAGGCATGTCCTCTGTGCAACGGGAATGTGGATGGCACCAGGCTGAAGCACGTCGCATATGTCCATTTCTTGGAGTGATTTCAGGCTTAGTCAAGAATTGTGATGGATGGATTACCTTGCTGATAGGAAATTCTACTTGTTTTTTTTATGGCATCTGGAAATTGGCATGTCAGAAAATTGATATCCAAGTTATTCTGCTAATTTTATTTATTTATTTGCAAGCCAAGAGAGACAGATAATGGGTGGGCCAGGGCCTCCAGCTGCTACAAATGAACATCTGGCTTTATGTGGGTACTGGGGAATTGAACCCAGGTTGTTAGGCTTTGCAGGCAAGCACCTTAACCGGCTGAGCCATCTCTCCAGCCCTATTCGAATTTTCTAAGGAATCAAGATTAATAAAGGTGACCTTATAATAGATCCATGGCGCACCATATAACTTAATTCAAAAAAGATTACCTGATTACAAGAATTTGGGAGGAAACCTTAAAAAATGTTAAGGGGTTAGGATGTATATGCACCAGGCTCTGGCTTCCATCCCCAGCACTGCAAAAGAAAAACCAAAAAAAAGTCAGTATTTCTTTAGATAAATTCCCTAGTATATAAAATTCGTAAGTTCTGAAAGGTTGGTTTGCATGCTATCATAATTCCATCTTTCCTAGGCACACATGTACAAAGGAAGGAACACAGTAGCAGCCAAGCCTGCTGGCTCTTCCCCTTGCTGGTTGCCCGGGTATGTGGAAAGCCCAGTGGGGCCTGGGAAATTCTGTGGGCTGTAAGAAGGAAAGCTCTCTGCTTCATCTTCATCCTCACAGGGGCAGGGCCAATAAGCGCCATTGTTTGGGCTTCTTCCAGGGGAGATGTGTACTGGTCTGCCTTTCTGCTTTGTGCAAAGACAATGACAAGAGCTGAAATTACCAAATGTGAGATTAAGTAATGCTGAAAATGCCCAGAGTCCCTTTTATTCTATTCAAAACGGTGAATAAACAGAAATGTGAAATCATCCATTAAAAAGGCTAAAAGAATAACTAGAATTGATGGAAATTTAATTTTTTTTTCCTCCAAAGTGGAAATGTCATTGTATCTTATTTGCTTCAAAATGTAGGTCTAAATCAAAGTAACCACAACCACCTCTAACTTCTCGTAGGTGGGAAAGTCTGCCATCAGAGACCCACTCTGGCTTCTGAAGGAAAGCATATGCCTGCTGTCCAGCCGCAGCCACTGACCTGCTGTGAGCTGGCCCAGGTCTCTGGAGTGTCAGAATGTTCCAGGAAGTTTGTTCAAATCAGCAAGAAATCCAAGTATCACTCAGAGAGGTGGAGAATTCATTTATTCACACCGGTGGGCTGAAGTGAGCTCCATGTTCTAAAGCCCAGAATTAGTGTAAGTCCATGTCTTTTATAGGCTGTTTGGCAGGCAGCTTGACACCACCTCGTGCCTTTTATATTATTGGCTGACTACATATTTCTAAGGCAACCCAAAGAGGAAGTTAGGACTGTTCCTGATTATTTAAAAGAGCTGGTCACTTGTCCTTGGGGTGACTGCTGTAATTCAAACTTATCTATAGTTTATAGCCCTGCCACCTGGATCCCTGTCTTTTGTAGTTAACCTTACAGTTCCCAGGAGCAGGGAAGGTCTCCTTCAATCTCTCTGACTGCTGAACCAATACTTTAGGGAAAGGGTCTTCTATAGAGAACCCCCCACACACACACACACAGGACAATGGACAAATCCCTTAGGCTCCGGCATATGGTTCCTGTCTCACTTTGTGCCTCTGGTCCTGACTGTGACCTTGAAACTATTAGTGTCACTTCAGTCTCCACTGACAGGGTCTGTCTAGGAGATGGCTGGGGATGCCCCTGACTGGCCCCATCCACTATGCTCCCCAAAGAGCACTCCTCCTCCCCTCGAAAGCCAGCGTGAGCTCCTGTCCTTTGGCAGGACAGTGAGATTTATTTCCAAAGCCACCAGATGTCTCTCTGACTAAAACAACATCCTGGTCCGCAGCCAGAACTGAAGTTCTCTTCATCAGGTTCTTAAATGTTTGGAAGATCAAATAAATGTCATAATGAGACTGTGGAAAAGGGGGAAGAGGGAAGCTTCAGTGCAGCCCGGTGCCTGGGTTCTTCTGAACAGCAGTATGTTTAATTCTGTTCTCCAGCCAGAAAAAACCACTTAGCTGTTCAGAGCCTGAGTCCCTGTTGGGATGACTGATGTTGCCATTCTCATTTGTTATTGTACCGCTCTGAGCTTCGCGTTATATATTCTTGAAAAGTGTCTCATGTGTGTGAGATCAAATGCAAGGCCACATGCATACTAGATAAGCCCTCCGCCACTAGCCACATCCTCAGCCCATAGGAAGGTTGTTTTTAGCAAGAATGTTTTTTAAGTTTCAAAGGTCTCCCAGCTCTATAGGTTCTTTTTTTTTTTTTTCTGGTACGGGTTTTTGCTGTGTGTGTGTGTGTGTGTGTGTGTGTGTGTGTGTGTGTGTGTGTGTGTGTGGCTGGCTTGGAGCTCACAGCAATTCTGCCTGAGCCCCCTTAGTCTAAGTGCTGGGGTTACAGGCATGCACCACCACCCATGTGCTGGCCTTGTGTCTGTTGGACTCCACCCCATGCCGGGCAGAAGCAGCATTAACTTCAGAGCTGGCACCTTGGCGGCCTGAAGATGGGTCCCTCCAAGGCCGCCCCCTGTGAACCTCTCTTCCCATCTGTTCCATGAAGCCCACTTTTTCTCTCTTTTTAATTTTTTTAATTAAAAACTTTGATATATGAACATACTGTAATCTGATTGTGCTCCCATTTTGTTGTCCCCTCTCCCCCACTCCCAGAGTCTTTCCTCTGTTTCGTGGTCTCATTCCTTTCGTCCTCCTCTGTCCTCCATATCAAAATACTGATGGACCAGGACAGGGCGGGTCTTGTGGGGGTATCGGCAACCACAGTGGGGTCATGAATGTACCAGCTGGTTCATGTCAGGAGGACAGCACCCCAAAATATTGCTTCACAGACTAGCTTTTCCATTTTCTCCATTCCCTCTTCATAATGTTCCCTGAGACCAGGAGGACATGACAGAAGTCTCCTTTAGCCTTGAGCTCTTGACAACCTGTCGTTTTCAGCTTTGGTGAGTTTTGAGTCTCCTCAGTGTCAACCACCATCTCCGTAGAGAAACTTCTCTGGTCAGCAGTGAGAGCAGTACTCAGATTCTTTCAGTCACTTCCTCTGCAGTGTTGCCTGAGCCCTAGAGATGACTTATCCAGTGCTGAGCTGAGCGCTAGGCTTTCTCTCCTCATCATTTTGTTAAGTTTTGGGTCTCCCCAGTATTTGCCAACATCTGTTTAAAAAAGCAGGAGTGGGGTGCGGCAATGCCTCAGAATTCCCCAGCAAGTGCAAGGTGGCCAGCGACTCTAGATCATCCAGCAGGCCAGGATTGTGTGATCCTGTCCCCTTCAGGTGATCTTGGCTCACCAGGTGTGACGGAGCGCCCCCTTGTCTCATCTGGAGAAATGAGAGTAACAGCAGTTCTTGTTTCAGGGTGCCCATCTGGGTAAAGTGATCGGCATTGTCAGTGCCGTTGGCAAAGAGCAGTGACGGCTGCGTTCTAGGAAGGAAACAGCTTTTACCATTGGCTGTGTGGCAGGCCTTCGTTTTCTGGTCTTCCTAGTGTATGACCTCTACCATGGCTGCCCTGAGTTCAAGGAATAGCATTCCAATGGGAGTTTCTGTAATGTACATGTTCAAAGCCCTGACCTTGGAATTGGACAGACCTGAGTTTAAAACTTGGTTTTACCCCATAAGAAAGTCAGTTTCTCTTGGTGAGCCTTGAAATCAGTATACGGTGAATTAACTCCTACTTCGTTGGTGGTGAAGACTTAATAAACGTAGGTACACAGTGCCCAGTACAGTGTCTGCTACACTACAGACACCCAGAAAAGGCAGCAGTAGAAGGAGGGACTTGAAGACGAAGACACTCAGGATCTGAAGTGACTTGGGATGGGATTAATGCTCTTGGAAAATCCTTATCGACTTCATCCATGGCTGTGCACAGTGGCAGGGGAGAAAGGTGTAAGTGAACACGAGACACCCCAAAGGGTTAATGTGCCATTCTACTCTGGTTTTAGAAAACAGGGTCCAGGCTCATTCAATCCACTTTTGTTCTGTTTAGGAATTTGATCACTTCCATCAGTCTTTGGTTATCTTCCCTTTCTCCAAGATGGAATTAGATCACATCAGGGTATGGTTTCCTAAAGAATGTACTCATTTTTTATTAAAATAGAATAATCTTTCTCTATTATTTCTGACAGCCAAGCTTTAGGGGCTAAATATACCCTAGCACAATGGGATGGTGTTTCCATTCAGAAGTGAGTGGGCCCTGACATCATGTGAGTTTGTCATAGAGTAACCTGCCTTTCATGGCTCACTGGTGGGGGGGGGGGGAGTGAGAGAATCTTTTAGCTTGTGGAGGAATAGAGATGGTGTATAAACATTTTTCTTTCTAGTTAGTGCTCAGAATTAAGGCTAAAATTCACATGAATTGCCGGGCGTGGTGGCGCACGCCTTTAATCCCAGCACTCGGGAGGCAGAGGTAGGAGGATCACAGTGAGTTCAAGGCCACCCTGAGACTACATAGTGAATTCCAGATCAGCCTGAACTAGAGCGAGACCCTACCTCAAAAAAAAAAAAAATTCACATGAGTTTAGAATCCAGTTAAATGTAGATATTTATTACTCTAGGAATCTAAAAGCAACTTAAAAAGACAGCCCCTGACTTTGGCACACTTACTTGACATCAAATAGGGTTTTCTCTACAGTATTGGATAGATTCGACAGTTCAAGCTCTTCCCATCTCGAGGCGATGTTTCAACCCCACCTGCATTTCATTGTCACTTCTAATTCCCAGGTGCCTCCTTACCTAGACGCTCAGCACCCGTGGCCTTATCCCTGTGTGCCCCACCCACCTTGCCTCACAGTCACCAACTACTGGCTCCTGGCTTGACCTCATGTGCTCTTCCTCCTAGAGATCTGCAGAGCAGGCCACCACCTGCCAAGTGACCGCTTTCTTTCCTCAACAGTGGCAGCATGACCACAGGAAGCACATCTTCCTGAGTGATCCCCTGGTGACATGTGACCAGAGCAGGCCTGTGGTTTCCCAGGCTGAGTGAGAGCGGCCTGCGAACAAGAGCCAAGTCCTGACTAGGAAATGGCTGCCAGTGAATCTTCCTGGACAGGGCATGCCTCCAGGCTTGCCCAGAGCTCTGGCTGTGAGCTCTTTTTCAAGAGCTAATTCTTGCTTTTTCTAGGTAGGGTCTCGCTCTAGCCCAGGCTGACCTGGAATTCACTATGTAGTCTCAGGCTGGCCTGGAACTCACAGTGATCCTCTTACCTCTCCTCCTGAGTGCTGGGACTAAAGATGTGTGCCACCACGCCTGGCTTCAAGAGTTAACTCTTGAGGTAGGATGACTTGTGAAGGGTTAGCTGATATGTGGGCCTACCTCTACCCATCTCCTCCTCTCCATGAGATAGATAGATAAATAAATAAATATTTTTGAGACAGTCTCCACCCATACAGCCAATATTGCATGGACAGGTGTGATGGTGAAGCAGAGAACAGAGATGCGGATCTTGCCCCATGGCACAGAGCACAGTTCAGATAGACCAATGAAAGAATGAAAAGAATGCACAATCAAGCAGAACCAAGGCTGGCAAGAATACATGATGGGGCAGAGCTTCCAGCCCAGTGCACATGCTTGCGCACACGCACACGCACACACGGGGGGGGGGGGGTATGTTGACTAGGAAGAGTACATGAACTTAATCTGTTAGGTTAAGTTTCGAAGAAAATCCTCAGAAACCTCAAAACACACTAATTAGCTAGTGGGAAGGACAGAGTTGTATTTGTGGGAGCAAAAGTCTTGAACCCCAAATTCCAGTTACTTCCATACTCCATGATGGTCTGGGAGAGACAGAAGCCTACAGCTGTCTTCATGGCCTGGGGACTTGGGCAATGGGGCATGAAGGGACTAGCTGTGTAAATGCCAATGCCCCACACCATGCACACCTAGTGTCTCAAAGAGGTGGCTCTGGGGTCCAAGGTGTCCAGCCCTGGCCAATTCCTTGCCTGAAAGTTGACTCCCAGGAGCAGCTCAGAGCTCATACATTGATGACTGACTTAGGTACAAACCTGTTAAGCTGGGTCATTTAGGGATCTGGGTTCCTTGACCTTGAGAATTGCCTGTTGACATGTACTTTCTAACCATAGGAATGTAGGGGCAGAGTTAACAGTTCACTGGACACCCAAGTTCACAGACCCAGAGGCAGACTTCTGCAGCCTCTACAGAAGGCCAAACCCAATCCTTGCCCTTGCAGCTGCTACCCTTGACACAGTCTTTGCAAACATCCAAAGCCACCTGTCAATCCTAGAGAAGTGTGTGAGCACTGGCCAGGATCAGTGCTCAAACAAATCCCCATCCTCATCTCCATGGAGAGCGTTGCCCAGCTTTACCTCTAGGCTCCCTGGACCTGTGGATTGCCAGAGGTCAGAGACAAATCAGACCAAGTTGTGAAACCAAACACTGTGAAGTCAAGGGGGAAGGGGAAGGAGAAGGGGAAAGGAAAGGAGAAGGGATCGGGTAGTTGCAGAAGCAGTCAGGCCTCAGGGAGGACAAAAAAAGCATGGATTGGATGTCTGATTTTTGGTTTTTTGAGGTAGGATCTCGCTCTAGCCCTGGCTGACCTGGAATTCACTCTGTAGTCTCAGGATGGCCTTGAACATATGTCGATCCTCCTACTTCTGCTTCCCAAGTGCTGGGATTAAAAGTGTGTGCCACCATTCCCAGCTTGGATCCATGTTTTTTAAAAGACCACACCAGCTGCTGTATGGTAGTGGACTATAGGGAAATTAAGGCGCTTTAGCCAGACCCTCCCAGAACCCATCTGCACTGCACTGCCTGGCACATTGTGTGTGCACACCATCTCATCAAAGTCTTGCCTTTTACCTGTCTAGTCTTAGCTGGTTTAAGACAATGTAGCTTACGGCTTGGGATGTAGCCCTGTTTGTGGAGTGCCCACTTAGTATGCACAAAGCCCTTGAGTTCGATTTCCACCACCCCATAAACAGGATATGATGGCGCACACCTGGAATCCCAACATTTGGAAGAGGATCAAGATTGAAGGTCATCCTAGGCTACATAGCAAGATCGAGGCCAGCCTGGGACACATGAGATCCTCTCTCAAAAAATAAGACAGTGTAAAATGACATTGTCTAACCTGCCCTTGCCAGGTGTCCATTTCACTGAAATAGAGACCTTGATGCTCATTTCTCTGCTAAGGTGTCAAAAACATGCTAGGACTATGTTATTTGGTTCTAGGCATGTACGTTATTATTAGAAATGTTTGTTGGGACTGGGTATGTGGACACACACCTGAAATCCCAATGCTTAGGAAGCTGAAACAGGAGGATCAGCTACATAGTGAATTCCAGGCCAACTTTTAGACCCTGGAATCTCACTGGGGAAAGTGGGTCACTGGGGGGGGGGCTTGAAGGTTTTACAGCTCAGTCCCACTTTCTGTCCTGTCTCTGACTAGTGATCTGCCAAGATGTGAGGGAATGAGGAGCCCCCAGCTGCACACTCTCGCTGCCATGAGCTCCCTGCCTCCATACCTTCCCTCCATGATGGACTGTATTCCCTGAAACTGTGAGCCAAAATCAACCCTAGAGTGACTTATCAAGTGTGTGGTCACAGCAGTAAGAAAAATAGCAAACATACCAGCTGACTCCAACCCCATTCCTTGGGCTTAGTAAGGCTCCCCCTTTGCCCATAGCCTGATGTCCTCACCAACTTGCTGTAAATAGATTAGAAAGAGGCCCCAGTGTTCAGACCCACTGGAAAGCCTCGTAGAAGATGAAGGAAGAATGGGCTCACCAAGTCCCACTGTGATGTTTCCTCTTTGGAGTTACAAAACATGCAAGTGCAAGAGGGGACAAGGAGATGGGCAAGTTGGAATCCATAGAGTCACATTTGAGAAATGTCTTTGTGGGGCTGGAGAGATGCTCAGAGGTTAAGGTGCTTGCTTGCAAAGCCCAAGGACCTGGGTTTGATTCTTCAGGACCCACATAAAACCAGATGCACAAGGTGGTCTGGAGTTCCTTTGCAGTGGCTGGAGGCCCTGGTGTTCCCATTCTCTCTCTGCCTCTTCCTCACACACTCTCTCAAATAGATAAATAGACAAATTAAATAAATAAATGTCTTTGTGGGGCTGCGGAGATGAGTTATTCTTCCGCCTTTTAATACCTGTAATTTATCATGAAGTCTTTTACATACTAAACCATGATTTTTGGGTCTAATTTTGTAGGTGCAATTTTATAATCTTTTTTTCCTGTAATTGTACAAGCTTTAAGCCCCATAAATTCTGGAGCTATACCTGAAGTAAAAAACACAAACCTGTTAAATAATGAGGTAAAATTAGAGCCAACAAGTGGCCCAGTGAGACTCAATCCAGAATCCAAGGGCTGGTCCCCTGGCATGACCCAGACTCTATCTAACATGTCGCACTGTGCAGGGGCCACTGCTTGGGCAGAGTGAAGCAGCAGATGTGGCTGAGCCCATGGAGGGAGCCAGCAGCTCTGTGGGCCACACTGGAAGGCCAGGGTCTCTCAGCTAATGCACCCGATGCCTGGCTCTTCTGCAGGCCAATTAGACTATTAGAATTCTTCCTTATGAAGGGCCTGTTTACTAACAATCCCTGAAGATGTGTGTGCATTGAGAAGGATTTTTTGGTTTCACTTGCGTTTGTTTGTTTGTTTGTTTTTGAGACAGTCCCAGGTAAAGCAGGGTGGCCTTAAACTCCCTATGTAGCAGAGGATGACCTTGAACCTTCCAAGTGCTTTGATTCCATACATGCACCTCTGTACGACCTCCTTTCCCTCCTGCATTGCCTGGTCCCTCTGCTGAGTGATTTCCCGAGGCCATTGCCTTGCTAAGCCTCCCTCCCCTGCAAGTGGGCATGCTCATATTTTGTAGACATCGCCGTTTGCAGAGCTGTGTGAATTGTCATTTGTAGAACTCACAGGTCCTTCCTGAGCCCTCACCACCCTGGGATGCCATGGGCAGTGACTCCAGTGTACCAAACCTCCCAGCCAACCTCCACTTGCCTGTCTTCCGCTTGTGGTTCACTGAGCATCAGTGTCCATGGAAGTGAGTGGACTTGACATCCTCCACCCCACTGAGTTATTCAGGATTAAATGAGGCATTAGAAAAGGGGTTACCTGACCCTAACCAGCATGTGCTGCCCATGGTCACCATGGAACTGTCATGGTGCTCCAGAGCTGAGCTGACCCTGGGTATGGGTGTCTACTTCCTGCAGCGTGCATGCCCCCTTGCGTCCTCTCCGTGTGTGTGAAGGAGACACAGAGCCATCTGCACGTATTTCACGGCCCACAGAGTGTGGAGGGCAGAGTGCTGAGGGCTGATGGCAGCTGACTGATCCCTGACGGATGTCAGCTTTGGGGTTCTGTCTCAGCGTGGTGCGGGGCGCTCTGAAGCAGTGCGACAGCCTCTGCTCTTCCAAATGCCACCACACATGCCAGCCATGTTTCTGGATCACCACAAGCCACCGGATGGCAATGCCTGGCAGGGACTCTCTCACTTTAGAACGTGCGAGGAAATGTTTTTTGGAGTAACTTCAGGTATTCGTCCTGCAGGCCGATTTTCCAGGAAGGCATACTAACAGCTGGGGCATGCTGTGCTTCTCAGTAGTCCCAATTCTAGGAGGCTTCTGGGTCCTTAGCATTCCCAGAAAGACAGTGATCATCCTGCGGTCTCTCCAGGCCTTCCCGAGCTCTGCAGCCCCTTCCAGCGGCAGGCTGGCCTGCTTTGGGTTATTTTAAGCTACCCCTGCAATGCAGCTATAAAACCAGAGAAAGGGATGCGTGGGACCTGCTCTCCAGGGAGCAGCTTGCTAAGGACAGACACACTGTGCTGCTGGCTCAGAGAGCAGGGAGACAATATAATTACAGTCATTTCAGGAAATTCATTCCTGCTGAATTGTCCCTTTTGAGAGAACCCCTCCCATTTCTTTGGTGCTAATACCTTTTTTTTTTTTCCCCATTTCCTGGTAAATTTTCAAATGCCACACAGGTAAAAGCTAACTGCTTCCCTTAGCTCTTTGGTCATTTGTTTCTGATTTAATGTGTCTCCTTGGAAATATTTGTGCAGTGGATTGAAGCTGCTGACCTTGCCCTTTGTGGCAAGAGAGAGAGAGAGAGAGAGAGAGAGAGAGAGAGAGAGGCTTTCATTCTAAGCCCACAGATGACCTCAGCTGTAATCCGTGGGCAGCATGACTCCTGGACAGGAAGAACACAGGCAGTCCCCGATGCAAGAGGCCAGCTCCTCTCTTTCTTAATTTGGTGCCTGAATCAACAGGCTTTCCAGGAACAAGGAGAAGGGGAAGTTGTAAGATTCCGCTCCTTGGAAATTTTTGTGTAATAGACACCTACTTACACCCCCGGGCTCACCTCACAAGAGCGGATTCTCCTGGTTTCTTATTTTTTAATTATTAAAATTTTTATTTAAAGAGTTACATAATTCTCTTGCACCCCCTCTTGCCCCTCCCCCCGCCACTAAGCCTCCTTCCTTTCCAACTCTCCTCTCTTCTGTTTTCAGGTCTGTTTTCCTCATCCTCTGTCATCCGTGAGGTCATGGCGGCAATGACTTTGCGTCCTGAAGACACTATTCCAAAGCACTCTTGTCCATCCTTTGACTTCTATATTCTTTACTTGTGAAACTTTTTATTGACAACCTCACATATATAGACAATATACATGGTCATAATCCACACCTGTCACCCTCTCTTTCCCCCTCCTCTCTGTTCTCTTCCATGGAATCCCTTCTTTCCAACTAGTCTCTCTTCTGTTTTCATATCATTATTTTCCTCCTATTCTGCAGGTCTTGTTTAGATAGACCATCCACTTTGTGTCTGGAAGATAGTATGGTCAAGACCCTCCCTTCTTTTGGCTCTTACGCTCTTTCTGTCACCTCTCCTGTAATGAACCCTGAGCCTTGGAGGGTGTGCTAGAGATGTCTTACTTAATGCTGAACACTCCACTGTCACTTTTTCTCAGCACTGTGGTGGGTTTTGAGTCACCCCAGTGGTCACCGTCATGTGAAAAGAGAAACTTCTCTCTCCAAAAGTGTGAGCAGCACCAACTGTGGTGGTTTGATTCAAGTGTCCCCCATGAATTTATGTGTTCTGAATGCTGGATCCCCAGCTGATGGCAGTTTTGGAATTGGAACCTTGTTGGAGCTGTGTTGTTGGGGGAGGGCTTGTGGGTGTTCTAGCCAGCTTCCCCTTGCCAGTGTTTGGCACACTCTCTTGCTGTTATTATCTGCTGATGTTGGCCAGGAGGTGATGTCCAGCCTCTGCTCATGTCATCATTTCCCCTGCCATCATGGAGCTTCTTCTCAAGCCTATAAGCCAAAGCAAACCCTTTCCTCCTACAAGCAGCTTCTGGTTGGATGTTTGTTGCAGTAAGGAGAAGCTGACTACAACACTAATATCTGGTCATAGACACACATATTTAGATAGCAGTTTGGTTGGAATAATATATCCATGTAGCCAAATAACAATAGTACTCCAGCCATAGGCTTCTGATTAGGTTTTCAGTATATGAATTCCCTCCCATGGAGCAGGCCTCACATCCAACCAGACCCCCACAACAGACATGCCACGATCACCCTAGGAGGCACATATAGCCTGGCTGACCACTTATGTAGCTTGCAGGGTCCACTGTTTGTTAAGTCTCTCATAATGTTTCTCTGCTAGCAGGTTGCATAGTACTGTCCAATCCTATGGTAAGATAGCCAACAGAGAGGAGGCTTCCAGCTCAGTTCTAGCTTGGTTTCTCACTGTTCTACAACTGAAACATGTGCTGTCTTCAGCAATAGGGTCTTATCATCTAGTTCTGGCAGGCAACTAAATACCTTGGCAATAGCTGTATTGAGAGCCCTCAGAGGCCACCCTGACCAAGAATTCACTGGGAGGTATCTCACCTCTGACACAGGTTTTTCTGTAGCAAACTATGGCTTCTGGACATAGCATTATTCACCCCCCCCCACACACACACACAGAGTACTTCTGCTTAAACTATTTTTTAAAAACTCATGTATCTTTTAATTAGCTAACAAAGAACTACTTCTTCTGTTTCACAGAAGGTGAACAACATCAGCAGAAGGATGAACCAAACACTAGCAAGGGAACTGGCTCGAACCCCCATAAGCCCGAACCCCAACAACACAGCTCCACCAAGGTTCCAATTCCAAACTTACCTTCAGCTGGGGATCACACATTCAGAACACATATATTTATGGGGGACATCTGGATCAAACCTCCACACATCTGGGGTTCTTTTGCAGTGGCAAGAAGCCCTGGTGTGCCCATTCTCTCTCTCTCTCTCTCTCTCTCTCTCTCTCTCTCTCTCTCTCTCTCCCTCCCTCCCTCCCTCCCTCCCTCCCTCCTTTCCTCCATCCTAACAAATAAATAAATTTTTTTTAAAGAAAAGATCAGCCTGGGCTTCTAGTAAACCCTGTCTCAATAACCAAAACAAAATCAATATGGTGGAAAAACTCAGGGAGTCCCGCCTCTGGTATTCATCCTCTGATCAAGAGTCATGGAGCCCTCATCACTTCCTGTCCTCTGGTCTGGGTGTGCAGGCAGCAGACACAAAGGAGTATCTGTCCTTTTGACCTTTCTGTAATGACAGGAGAGGCTTAAAATGACAAGTGACTCTGCAGTCTATCAGATGAACACAGAGAAAGACAGGAAAGGGAATGACAAGAAGAGTGGGGTGGGAGGGAAAGCCACACCCCGGGGTCTTGAGGACTTGAGAGAGTTAGCCATAGGAGAACCTGAAGTAGGTGGACTCCAGACAGAGGGAAAGGCAGGTGCCAAAAATCGGAGGCAGTAGGAGGCTTGTTTCAGGGAGAAGCAAGGGGCCTGGGAGCCGGGACGAGCAGTAGCAGGATCCCAGGAAAGGGAGCTGGGGGTCAGGGGCTCTGGTGCTGAGCCATGAGGGGCCAGAGGAGGCTCTGGGCAGGGGTGCCATGTGTGCTTGGTGTGCAAGCATGTGTGTATGCATGTGCGTGTTCTTTCTCGTGTGTGGGCACATCTGTGTGTGCACACATGTGGAGGCCACAGGTCCAGGATGTTTGATCGCTGCTCTCCATCGTATCCTTTCACTTAGTGAGCTAGGCTAGTTAGCCAGTGAGCCCAGGGACCATCCTGTCTCTTGCTCCCCACTACTGGGATTATGGGTATGTATCACCATACCCGGCTTTTACATGGATGCTAGGGGTCTGAACTCAGGTTCTCAGGCTTATGTGTTGAGATTATGGAGGCCAACCATGGTTTCTGGCTTTTTATGTGAGTTAAATATGGGTATTCCAGCTTGAGCTACAAGTGCTTTATCCACTGAGCCATTTCTCCTAGCCTGAAATTTACTTTTTTTCTACAAAACTGCTTGTCAGAATGTACCATGGGGAGTAGTATTAGCTAAGCACCCGAATCAAGCATTACACACACACACACACACACACACACACACACACACACACACACACCCCGCAGTGTCAAGGTGATGGGCGTTTCAGTCAGCCTCTTCCACAGAACACTCTCTAAATATAACTTCTTGAAACAGGGGTTTGTTACTCCTTATGATCCTGTCCACTTGGAGGTTCTTCTGCTGGTCCCACCTGGGGTCACTCAGGGCAGTGACAGTTACTCTCAATTGTCACCTGATTGAGAATCACCTGCTCCTTGCTGCACCAAGAACCCCACCAAAAGCAGCTTGAGAGGAAAGGGTTTATTTTGGCTTACAGACTCGAGGAGAAGCTCCATGATGGTAGGAAACAGAAGCTGGACATCACCTCCTGGCCAGCATCAGGCGGACAACAGCAGCAGGAGAGAGTGTGCCAAACACTGGCAAGAGGAAAGCTGGCTATGACACCCATAAGCCTGCCCCCAACAACACAGCTCCAACAAGGTTCCAATTCCCAGATTGCCATCAGCTGGAGATGGAGCATTCAGAACATATGGGGGGACACCTGAATCAAACTACAACACTCACCCCGGAGACACACATTTGTGGATGTCTGTGAGGGTTTCCAGGGAGGATTTGATACAGGTTGCTGATAATTAATATTTGTAAGCAACGCGGGGAGAGAGAGTTTTGGAATCCTCCCTTCCCCCTCCTCCTACTCCGAGTTCTTGTCCTCTAATGCCAAAGAATTGTACACAGGGACAGAATTAAAATTTAATTACACATTTATTCTAATTTAGTAGATAAGGAAAAGGGGAGTTGGATGGGGAAATTTCCCAGTCATTATGTGGGAAGTTAGAGTTTTTCTGCCACCAGTGTGGGGAAAACATGTGTCAGAGAGTTCACAGAGCTTATATTATTTAGTTAGATAAACAGCCCAAGAAAAGATAACAAAAGCTCCCTTTATGAGAAAGAGAGGTTCATGAGAGAAAAGGTTTGGAGCCTTACCTCACTGAGGCCTGGGTCAGCAGTCCTACTCCATTGCCATGTGGGGGAAGAGGGCCCACTTCCTCTAGGGAAGCTAGTTTTAAGTCCTCCCCAGGTGAGTCAGAGAGACAGCTGATTGGTTTATATGTGACCAATCAGTTTTAGCACCTAGGTTGTAGCTCTAACTAAACACCTCCCATTCAAGGGGAGGGGCTGGAAGGGGAGGGGTGGTCCCTACACACACCTAACTGTCACAGATTGACTAAGGAAGGAAGGCCCACCTGAAATTAGACCACCAGGGTCTGCTATCCCATGGGCCAGGGTCCCATGTCTCTCTGCCTCCTGACTGCAGACACAATGTGACCAGCCACCTCGTGCTCCTGCCACCAGGCCTCCCCCACCCCGATGCACTGAAAACTCAGACTATGAGTCCAAATCTTTTCTCCTCCCTTAAGATGTTTTTCATAGGAACTTGTCATAGTAACAAGAAAAAGGACTAATAGGGGGAGCTCGGGATTGGTCGCTTTGTGTAGGAATAGTACTTTGAAGACCGGGCTAATTCTGGAAGGAAATGCATTAGACCTGAGCTCATTCCTAATCCTTTTATTTTGAGATGGGGTATTTCTATGTAGCCCGGGGATAATGTCAAACTTTGGGGCTCAAGTCATTCTCCTGCCTCAGCATCCCTACTAGCTGAGGCTGCAGACACCCAGCTCTAATTCCCTCTCGTGAAGAGAGGAGGCTTTTATCACATGGGGTTGGGGACTATTGTAGTGGCCCTGGCACAGAAGATGTGGCTTTGGGATGCTGCCAAGATCTCTCTCAATGGATTATAGCAACAGGAAGGGCAGAAAGAACGTGCATTCCAACTGCTCTGCCCTTCCTAGTATGGGGACAGGGCAGAACTTCCCTCCCACACACAGTTGGTCTGCAGCATGGAGGAGCAGCTGGGAGCTGGCCCAGAGGCTGGAGGACTTCTTGTACCTTTAGAGTTGGACAGGCATAGCTTTGAGTTGCTGTGCCTCAAACCACCTCAAGGCCTGGCATCCCGGGAGGGTGCCTGTCTGCTCTGGCAGGAGCCCAGGCCTGCTTCACACTGCTTCAACGTCTCTGGATCTTGTGAACATTATTTCCTTCTTAGGAATTTAAGTAACCCTCAAACTCACTCACAGAAATCAGATACTTGATGCTGTTTATCAAGCGTGGGACCAACATCCACTTCACACTTAAGGCTCATGAAGCACTTTCTCCTATGTCCTTACATTTATTCTCTGTCACTGTCCGAGCATGACTCACTGTCCTAGATCTTCGTTTAAGGGACTCAGGGACTTGCTGGAGGTAGTCATGGAATTGCCTTGGGTTCATGGGTGAAGTTGTGGTGGCTTTGCCCACTTCTCATGGGGCTTTAGTGGATCACTTCTGTCCCCAGTTCCTGCTCAGTCTGTCTGGCAGATACGATAGTTTATTTCACCCTTAGAATCCTTTTCACTTTGGGTGGCGAGGAGTCAGCCTTTGACAGGCACTACATCTCTGGCACTCACTAGTTTCGCTATTCAGAGGCTCTGTGTTCTGCAATGGACTCCAGATGCATGCGCCACTTTGTGCTCTGGCTTTCTGTGCGTACTGAGAAATCAAACTCAGGTTGTTAGGCTCTGTAGGCAAGTGCCTTAACCATTGAGCAACCTCTCCAGCCCAGGATCTGGGATTCTTTTTTATTTTAATTTTTTAAAAAATATATATTTATTGTCCATAATGAGTTACATTATTTAGTGGGCAAACAATGCGTTGTTATCCCGAATTCCCCAATTCCCCCCCTCCCCATCCCTGATCAGTTGGATATCCTCCTCCGTGGGCTGTCTGTATTAGTCCTTGTGGCAAGGGATCCTGGATATCCTAGCACTCAGCCCGGTCTTCCTGGCCCAAGTGTGTTGTTACTGATGGGTGCCATGCCTCCAGACAGTCTCCCCCACCATGGCTCTCACAATCTTTCCGCCCCCTCTTCCGCTCAGTTCTCTGAGTCGTGGTGGGTGAGTTTTGAGGCTGCTTTAGTGTTGTGAGCTTAGGGGTCTTTGTGTCGAAAATCCTTGGTTTCTGTCTCATTGGCCTATCCTGTGTTGATTGAATGGCTGTGGTTATAGGTCAGGATCTGAGATTCTTTCAAGGTGTTGGTGCCGGGATGTTTTCTGAAGGCTCAGCTGAGGCGAGTGGACCTGCTTCCAGGATGGCTCACTCTCCTGGCAGGCTGCTGGCTCTTGGCAAGAAGCTCAGTTCCTCTCACTGCTGGACAGTCTCTATGACCTGACAGCTGGCTCTAAGCGAGTGAAGACAAAGTAGGAAAGCTGTCCTCCTTCACCTCAGATGTCACATGGCATCCCTTCTGCCTAGTTCTAGGCATGAGGCAGATCAGCAAGTCCTGCCCACATTCCCAAGGGGAGGAATGGATGCTCATCTTGTGAAGGGAGGCCCAAACTTAGAGGACATAATTCAAAGCCACCACGGGCAGCAAGTCTGAGAAGCAGTCCTGTGGGATCTGCCTGTCGAGGGTCTCCAGGGGTCTCCTGCTTAGCACACTCTGTGCTGTCTGCTTCCCTCCATCCGCTTCTCCTGAGACCCCTCCTGTCACACATAACTCTAGCAAGAATGCTCATTTGGGGCTCAGTTTCTGAAGAATCTGACCCAACACCAAGTATTTTCTAGAGTACCATGTTTAAAAAATTAATGCTGTGCTAGGGCTGGAGAGATTGCTCAGTGGTTAAGGCACTTGCCTCCAGTGCCTAAGGCCCCAGGTTCAATTCCCCAGGTCCCACATAAGCCAGACCACCTTGTGGTGGCCCTGGTGCGCTTTCTCTTTCTCTCTCTCTCTCTCTCTCTCTCTCTCTCTCTCTCTCTCTCTCTCTCTCCTTGAAAATGAATAAATAAACTGACTTTTAAAAAAATTAATGCCGTGCTAACTTCCCTCTAATTTTCAGATCTCTAACATTTCTCTCAGCAGTTTGTTTTAGCAGTTTGAACTGAACACATTGGCTTCTGTTCTGGAGGGTGGGTGCCCTTGACCACATTTAAAAAAAATATATTTTATTTGTTCATTTTCAAGCAGAGAGAGAGAGAGAGAGAGAGAGAGAGAGAGAGAGAGAGAGAGAGAATGAGAGAGAGAATGAGAATGCACCAGGGCTACCACCGTGTGGGTCTGGCTTACGTGGGACCTGGGGAATTGAACCCAGGGCCTTAGGCACTGAAGGCAAGTGCCTTAACCACTGAGCCATCTCTCCAGTCCCCTTGACCACATTTTCCTCAGTCCTTTCCTATATCAGGCCATGGGAAGGGCTTCATGTGGGGTGATTCCAGTAAAGCAATGACCCTACCTTCAATCCCACATGGAAAATACAACCAGGAAACTGGGACAATATCTTCCATATCAGAAAATATTTTCAATATATTTTCTCATTTTGTTTCTCTTTATGTTTACTATCTCATAAAGTGGGACATCTACTTATATTTGTATTATTTCTCATCCAATGCACATTGGCTTCTAAGGACACCACTGACATGGAGACCACATGCTAAGGAATTTTTTTCAGTCCTTCGGCTACACCAGCGCTCTGTCGAGTTTTCCCATGGGACCCTATGTTGGAAACAGGGTGAGGAAGGCCTGCTGGGCAGAGCAGTGAGTCATCTGGTTTTTCTGAGTGGAAGGTGACTTGACCCTCTGGAGCCTTCGGCTGGGTCGATTGTGGCCAGGACAGCCAAGAGGCAGAGAGCAGGTGTCTATGTATGAACTTTGGGGAGGAGCCAATCCCAGACACTTGGAAGGGCCCTGTCACATGGCTCAGGGAAGGGACTTTTCAAGCGATTGTTGATGAATGATGTGTATACCCTCCGCCACCAGAGTGTCTATTCCAGCTCCTTGCTTATCTTAAAACTGGGCCAGCTTTAATTCAGTTGGCTTCTAGAAGCTTTTTGAAAATTTATTTTTCTCACTATACTGTAGCTCAGTTAGCCAAGAACTCATGGCCTTCCTGACCCTGCCTCCAGAGTACTTGCTGGGATTACAGGCCGGTTGACAAAGTTCTCCACAAAACATGTCAGAGTCTTGGAATAACTTTTACATTTTAGAAACGATCCCGTTTTGGAGACCTTGACTTAGGCATGTATCCAATAAACAATATTAATGAATGAGGAACATGTTCCCCAAACACAGACCCAACTGTGTAGTCTCCTATGAGCACTGACTGTCCTCTGGTGATCAGCCCTCAGTGGGTGGGAGGAACCCTTGAAATGTTCATTTTCTCAAGAGGATCCAGGGGCCAAGCAGAAGCTCGGAAGTTAAAAGGATCTTGGGGTAACCCCACAAATGCAGCAAATGTTGCTATTGTTGTCATACTAGCTGAAGGGCCAAAGAGCCTCTGAAGCAGCAGCTCTGTTGAGCTGGAGGAATGCGGGGTGTCTGGGCCTGACATACGGGATCAAGGTCAAGGCTTTCTGATCTGGAATGCATCTTGCTTCTCCTTCCATACTGAGTGGATAGCTTTTGAAGCATTTCTTATGGATTGTGTGTACATGGTGTGTATGCACATGTCGATGCGTGTATGGCACATGTGTGGGTGTCTGTGGAAGCCAGAGGTGGCTGTTGCCCATCTTCCTTGAATGCTCTGGTCTTCATCCAGACAAGGTCTCTCCTGAGCCCGGAGCTTGCTGACTAGTCTGGCTAATCAGTTTGCTCCTCTGTGCCTCCTCCACACTGGGCTTACAGGTGGACAGTACCCCCACCCAACACTGGACACCCTAACTTGGGTCCTCATATTTACATGGCAAGGGCTTTACCAAAGGAGCCGTCTCTCCCGGTCTCTAATTGATTAGCCTTTACTTGTTCTTTACTTACTTTTGCAGTGCTGGGAATAGAACCCAGAAAGCATGCTGCCCTTGAACTCTGAGTATTCTTGTCTCGGAGCTGTAGCCTGTCCACATTCTTTTTCAGTTTTTTGTTTGTTTGTTTTTTGAGGTTGAGTCTCGCTCTAGGCCAGGCTGACCTGGAATTCACTATGGAGTCTCAGGCTGGCCTCTAACTCATGGTGATCCTCCTACCTCTGCCTCCCGAGTGCTGGGATTAAAGAAAGACCTGTGCACATTCTTTTTAAGGTGATTAGAGCAATAGACACAGTTTGCTTTCCCAATGCCCCAAGCAAGCACTTGAGAAATGCAAAGAAAGCAAATGATGTTTATCTGCAGCTGAGAGCTCTTCCCAGGCTGTTGCTGTCTCCTGTTCCTGGAGCTCCTGGGAGACAAAGCCCCTGTCAATCCTGCAGGGAACAGTGAGTGTTCAGGGACTCTGCACAGCAGTCATAATTTTTTTTTTTTTTGCAGGAGTTTGCAGGAGAATGGATCAATCAGCTATTTGACCCCTGTGGTTTAGTCAGGGCACTGCCAAGAAAACACAAATTCCAGGTTAGGGTGTTTTACAGAATGAAAATGAACCAGGGGAGAGTGGGTGAGACCACCCTAGTTGTCAGGCACAGGAAGTGACTGCCGCTTCTAGGGCTAGAGGAACAAAGGGGTCTCCAGCCCAGGACTGCTGAGCTAGAATGCTGGAGGAAGAGCTACCTGTAGAGCCACCCAGGGCACCCATGGGGGAAAGATCATGAGGTGGAAGACGGGAAACACAGCAGAGCCAAGTGGAAGGAGGGAATGTGTTACCTGAAGAAATGCAGCCACTGCCCAAAAGACAGGGCAGGGAGGAGGGCAGGACGGGCTGCTGAGTCTTTTCCTCCTGCTGGGCCCTCCATTGGCTCACCCTGTCCTATTGCAGGGAGCCTGGGCAATGGAGTAGAGGCCAGGTTAGAGCAGGGTGAGGTGAGAGAAAGCAAGCAGGCAGGTAACCTCCAGGACTGCTATTCCCTAGCCATGTACGAGGAAGCTCTGGGTAGGCTTAGAATTCCCCAGGCCATTGGCTTTCAAGTTCTTGTCTCTGATTAGTAAAGAACTGAAAACCATACACACAGAGAAGGATAAATTACGAAAGATTTTTTTATGGGAGAGCTGAGAAAAACTCCCAAGCCAAGAGGCATTCCCCGTTCCCAGCTAGGCTTAGAAGGAGAGAAAGACTGGGAAAATGTCTCTGGAGGGTTGGTTCAGGTCATTTAGGAATTAGGAATCCAATTAGGATAAACCTCATTGACAAGTCAAGTGTATATAAAGCACTCTGATTGGGCAATCGTGGCAGTGCCCGCCTTTAATCTCGGTGCTAAGGAGGCAGAGGTAGGAGAATCACCATGAGTTCAAGGCCACCCTGAGACTACATAGTGAACTCCAGGTTGTGACAGAGTCAGGCGTCTGCAAAGGCAGCCCCTCCCCTTGAGTGGGAGGTGTCTAGCTAGAGCTACAACCTAGAGGCTAAAACTGATGGGTCAGATATGAACCAATCAGCTGTCTCTCTGACTCACCTGGGGAAAACTTAAATTAACTTCCCTAGTAGAAAGCCCGCCTCTCCCCCACATGGCCGGGCAGCAGAAGGATCTCTGAATTTCCAGGCCTTAGGAAGGTAAGGCTTACCCCCCCACACCCCAGCAGGCTCCAGACTTTTTCCCTCATGAATCTCTCTTTCTCATTATGGGAGCTCACTGTTATCTTTTCTTCTGCTGCTTATTTAGCTGAACAACTTAAGTTTTGTTAGACTCTCCACGTGTTCTCTCCACACTGGTGGCTGGAGAACTCTGTAACTTCCCACGTGGTGACTGGGAGGCTTCCCCATCCAATTCCCCTTTTCCTAAATTAATTAATCTAGAATAAATGTGTAATAAGACTTTTTGTCCCTGTGTATAATTCTTTTGCATTAGAGGACACGAAGGGGGGAGGGGGATGATTCAAGTAAAAACTAAATATAACTGTGCCAAGATTTCCCCATATCAAGGTCAGCCTGGGCTACCTCAAAAAACTAAAAAAATTAAAATAAAATGCCCTGATTGGTTAATGGGTGCTCAGGAAGGGCCTACCAACATGGGAGGGGAGGGGCTGCTGGAAAAAGCCTATGAAACCTCCCCAGGATGAAGGGCCAGGCAGTAACTCCTGATGGCCGAATTAACAGACTGGAGTGTCCTTCTTGTCTGTCCAGGACAGGTTGACATCTCCGTTCTTGTGCATTGTGCTTCATGGGCCGTGGGGGAGGAGTGACTGGAACCTGCTGCAGTCAGGTTGGCTGGGTCTCCTGGTGAGCATTTTGGGGGAATGAGAATTTGAGTCCACAGGTAATGGCTCGGAGGAAGTTATTTTTCCTCTTGGTTTAGGCGCAGAAAGTCTTAGTCAATTATAATAATGGTAGGGATCCTAGGACCTTGAATCTAGTCTGAGTGTATGGGGAAGAGAGGAAAAGACCTTGAAATCTCAATTACCATAACAGGAGGTAGCTTCAGAATTTCAGGCCTACTTAGAGCATGGCCAGTTGGGAGGTAGGAGATGGATAGATGGGTGGATGGATGGATAGAGATAGATAGATACATAGATAGATGGTCGATAGATAGAGATAATAGATGATAGAGAGACAGAGACAGAGAGAGGTAGGTGGGGAGCTCTGAGACACTTGCAGAATTATTAGCTGAACTTCTGGGCTGGAGAGATGGCTCAGAGGTTAAGGCACTTGCCTGCAAAACATACCAACCCAAGTTCAATTCTCCAGTACCTACTTAAAGCCAGATTCACAAAGAAGCAGTGGCTAGAGGCCCTGGTGTGCCCATTCTCTGTTTCTCTCTCTGCTGGCAAATAAATAGATAAATAATTTTTTTTAAAAAAAGCTCCTTCCTCCCTTGGACATTTTTGTCAGGTATTGTCTCAGAAGCAGGATGCTTACAGATATGTTTCAAAACTCACTGATTCTGCAGAGCTTCCTCCGCTCACTTTGGTCTGGGAATGGAACCCAGGGCCCGTGCATGTTGGCCAAGTACTCTACCAAGGAGCTATGTTTGACTCAACTTTATTCATTAACCATTTCTTGTTCCACCTTTAAACAAACCTGATTGAGATTTTTTTTCCTCTTCAATATTCTATCCAAAAACATTGAATATTTCTAAAGGTTAGAAGCTAGAAATTCAGACATATATAAAATACAGTCCTGTCTCTTTCCTTCTGTTTTCCTACCCAGCAGGCACCCCTCTTCCCAACTCTGCAGATTCTGTTCTGAGAGTCCAACTGCCAGGCTTGGATATAGACTAGACTTTTTTCCTAGGTTATACATTTCCCAAGTTC
>PVHP010007856.1:0-17334 GCA_004024765.1 Zapus hudsonius
GAATCTCAGCTATCGGCCTACGGTCGGTTGGTAGGGTTAGATGGGCCCCAGCTCTCTCGCTGCATCCTGAAAAATACAAACACAATCTCCATCGGAGAGTGAGATCAGTGTAGGTTAACAAATATACACAATTCTGGATTACCTAGATTCTATTTTTAGTAGCCTCCCTGTCACTCGCTCCCATAGTGCATCTTGTTTTAGGAGCCCAAAAGTACGGGATCTGGTGCCTATCGCCCTAAATCCCTAGTTCCAGACAAGGGATCTCCCTTACTAAGTGGAAAATTGGTCGAATTTGAAAGCTGTTGATTGTCTCCCCCAGGCCCAGGCTTCTCCATTACACACGTGCTCCTTTGTTGGTTCGCTGTTCCCTCCCAGTAGGAGGTGTGGTCAGCCTACTCATGGCCGCAGATTGTGTTTCGTGTCAATCGTCTGTTTTGGAGTACCTGAATTCTTGTCGATAAAGTTAAAGAATTAAAATTATAGACCACCAGAGGATAAGGTATAGTGGGAGACTTTATTTAAAGGAAAATGGGAAACAGAGATCTCCAGCCACCAGTATGGAAAGAACATTGGGAGAGGTTTTAGCAAAATCTATGCTGTTTAGCTAAACAGGCAAAAGAAGGAAAGATGACAGAGGATTCCCATCACGAGGAAAAAGGTTCATGTGGGAAAAATATTGAGCCCCCCACCCTTACCCCATCCATTGCCTGGGGTGGGGGAAGGTCTTACCTTCCTAATGCCTGGAGACCTAGAAGTCTTCCTCCTAGAAAGCCATGTGGAGGGAAGAGACTGGACTTTGTTTCAGTGACTTTTGAAGACCCCAGCCAGGTAAGTCAGAGAAATAGCTGGTTGGTCTATACCTGACCAATCAGTTTTAGCATCTAGGTTTGAACTCTAGCTAGACACCTTCCACTTAGGGAGAGAGGTTCAGGCCTGGAATCTGTGAACTTGCCTGAAACTGTTACAGGAGGAGAAGGCATAGTCAGTGTGAGGTGGAGGCTGAGCTGGGGAAGACATGTGAACAGCTCCTGTGCCCCATCCCGGTGTGTGTGCTCAAGGGACAAAGTACATTTTGCCTCTGCACCCCTGGGTCCTCACTGGCCTTTCTAGCCTCCTCCCAGTGTCAGGCAGAACACCAGCACCTCCACAGACTGTTATCCCGTCTCACATTCTCCATTGTTACAGGAAACTGAGGCACACAGAGCCTGCACCAGAAACAGAATGGAGAACCAGGATAAATGTTTATTATTACACCAGTGTGGGCCCTGGGGAATCTTTCCAAAGCCTGAGCACTGAGCTCTGAAGGCTCCAGGTTTTTATAGGCAGTATGGTAGACAGTTTGATATCACCTTCAGTTCTTCACATTATTGACACGTTATGTGACTGGGGACTAAAAGCAGAAAATTATAGAAACTCACAGGAGTTTGCCTATGGCTGCACTAACCATATAACTTATTACGAGCAGGATGCAGCTGCAAAGACTTGGAGGAGGTCAGAGTCATGCCATCTCCCTGGTCAAGGCTTGCACAATAGAGGCTGCAACTCAGGAATGCAGGAACGCAGGATATATCCTTGGGGCAAAGGGGCTTTAGAGCATCCTCTGGGTCTGGTTTCTCTGTCAAATTTCTTCTACCACACCATCACCGAAACCCTTCTTAAACCTCAAACCCTACTCCAATGCTATTTTCTCTGTGGAACTTCTGGAATCCTATCAGTCACCAAGAAGCCCTCTTGGCTGTGCACTGTGGTTGGTAGCTGGGTGAAGTGATAATGGGGCACAGAGGAGAGTGTCTGGATAGAAAGGGAAGAGAACAGCTCATTCTGAATCTCTCCCCTGTCTTGCTCCCTTTCTGCCCATCCCCCCAGCCTGAATTATACTCTGGGTTCCTGTTCACTCTGCCTGAATCTCCATTGCTGCCAACCTTCTTGTCTTCCTACAGAAGTCCTGGCATTGTGGAGCAGGAATATATTAAGTATAGAAATCAGGCAAGAGCTCTGTGGGAAGGATGGAAGGGAAGTTAACCAGTGACACTGGCCCGCCTGCCACCAGTGCGTTCCCACACAGAAGCTCTATAAAAGCCTGCTATATACTTTCTTTGTGGATCCTAACTTTTACCAGTTCATTCTTCTTGTCCAAGTAATGCTTTTGCCTTGAATTATGTCTTTCTGAATTCTTTTTTGTTATATATTTTTATTTATTTATTTTCAAGTGGAGACAGATGGGGGAATGGGCATTCCAGGGCCTCCTGCCACTGCAAACAAACTCCAGATGAAAGTGCCACTTTGCATGTGGCTTACATGGGTACTGGGGAATTGAGCCCAGACCATCAGGATTTACAAACAAGCATCTTTAACTGCTGAGCCATCTCCCCAGCCCATCTTTCTGGTTTCTATGTTGCATTTATATTTTCTTACACATAATGTATATAGCTTCCATTCCTTATTTTCAGTCTTCAATGTTGCTCTTTGGGTTTAAAAAATATTTTTATTTATTTATCTGAGAGGCAGTATGGGTGTGCCAGGGCTTTTTGTCGCTGCAAACAAACTCCAGTTGCATGTGCCACTTTGTGTGTCTGGCTTTATGTAGGTTCTGTGGGACCTGAACCCCGGTCAGCAGCCTTTGCAAGCAAGCATTTTAACCATTGAGCAAACTTCTCATCCATTCTTTTATTTCTTTGAGAAAGGGTCTTGCTATGTAGCCGAGACTGGCCTTGATCTCACAGCAATCCTCCTGCAGCAGCCTTTCAAATGCTAGGATTACAGGTATGAGTTACCATTTATGTCTGGCTTCCCAATGTTGTTTCAACAGTTTATCTAATAGCATCTCTTTTCCTCCATGTGTGCATGTATGTGATGTGCATGAATGGGGGCACACATGTATGTGTAGGGACACGTGTGTAGAGGCCAGAAAACCACCTCAGGTGTCATTCTCAGTTAACATCATCCACCTCTTTGGGGGACAGGATCTCTTGTCTCATCTGGAGAATGTAGCCAAGGGCTCAGCCTGTTGCTTCCTATTCTGAGTCAGCTCCTGTGAGGAAGGCCTAGAGCTCACAAATCAGAATGGCTGGCCAGTGAGCCCCAGGGATCGTCCATCTCTGCCTCTCCAGCACTAGGCTTACAGGCACACTCCACCTGGCATGTATGTGGTGTGGTGGTTTGAATGAAGTTCCCCATAGCCTCATGTGCTTTGAATGTTTGGTCTCCAGCTGGTAGCAGTTTGGGAAGTGAAACCCAGCGAGAGGAGGTTTTCCTTCTGTCCATTGTTTCTGGTCTGGTGATTTGTCCCAGCAACAAGGAGGTAACTATAATACATGGGTACCAGGTATACAACTCAGGCTGTCATGCTTACAAGCAAAGCACTTTACTAGCTGAGTTATTTTTACAACCCTCTGACAGCATCTTTTACACATTTTTCTTTTCATCTGTAAAAAAATACATGTAGCAGTTCAGGGTCTTAAATTTCTCACTGTTCTTGTAATTATCAATCACCCATCTCCACAGATTCATTTTACAACACTGAGACTCTCCCAATTGGACAACGTTATACTTATAAAAGTTTAAAAATTGCTACAGAAATTTTCATATGTATACTAAAGCAGAAAGAGTAGCTTGATAAACTCCCAGATTCCCAACTCCAGCTTTCATGGTGATCAGTCTTATTTTATCCATACTCCAAACCCCAACTACAGTCACCACAGTTATTTGGAAAAACATCTGAAATGGCATCTGTCATCTGTAAATATTTCAACACATATCTCTAAAAGAGGGACATAGTTAGACACAACCACAAAACACCACCACACCTAAAATCATTAGCAAGTTTCTTCACACGGTCTCTGCGTTGTGATTGGCTGTCTTGAGTCTCTTAAACTACAGGTTCCCTCTCTATGTCTCCCCTCCCCCTTTAGTCTTGCAATTTGTCATTTGTATGTGGGGTTTTCTCAGGCTGGATTTTGAGATTGCATTCCTGTGATGACATTAAACATGCTCTTCTGTTCCCTATTTCCCTGCCCTAAGGCCCCCTTCCTTCTCCTCCCTTGCAGTCCTGCCTCCATCTGCAGGCTGAGTCCTCCAAGCACTCACCAGCAGCCAGAGCCTCTTGTGATTGAGAGCCCACGCAGTCAGCCCCTGCCACTGACCCCATCCCTCTTGGTGCCAGAGACTGCGATCTCCATCAGTCGCTCCATCCCTATCTTCTTGCTGAGCAAACGTGTCATCAACAGCAGGTCCCATCCCATCTCTGTGGCTGTCCTTAGACATCCCACCCAGGAGCAGGTGTAAAGGGGCCAGGGGAAGACCCACATGTGAGGCAACCAGCCACGTGTCACTCCACTTCCTCACAGGAGCTGACTTAGAACAGGAAGCAACGGGCTGAGCCCTCAGCTACGTTCTCCAGACGAGACCACAGAAGCAGCTGGTGAGGAGCAGGCAGAGCTGAGACCTCCAGGGGACCGAGTGGGGTGAGTACACAGGGCCCCTTGTCCATGTGGCTTTTATAGGGCACACCTCAGTATTAAGCTTTTCAAAGAGCAGCTGTCCCCATGGAATGGGTCCACAGGATTCTAGCCCTAGAGTGGTCCCTAGTGTCTTCTTGAAGTTCCCAGTTGGTAGGTGTCTCGAGACCATCCATTCCAAGCCTTCTTTTTTTTAAAATATTTTATTTATTCATTTTTTAGCAGAGAAATACAGAGATAGAGAGGGAGAGAGCACCAGGGCCACCACCTTGTGGGTCTGGCATATGTAGGTACTGGGGAATTGAACCCAGGGCCTTAGGCACTGGAGGCAAGTGCCTTAACCACTCGCTGAGCCATCTCTCCAGCCCCATTCCAGGCCTTCTTTACTGACCATCCTTAAGAATTTTATAATGACGGGAGTTGAAAACTTTAAGTTTCAGGAAGGAACTTCCCAGCCTGCCCTCCAAGTCTCTGGAACCTGGACTGCAGGATGTCCAGACTAGACCACAGCACCTCAGGCTTGAGTCCCTGCAAGGTGGTGGCTGGGCCTGGGTCCAGTGTTCTTGGGGCCATATACCAGGCAAAGCCAGGATGGATGCCTATAGACCTGGCTTTGTCAGCTGGTCTCCAGGCCATGTGGCTAATGAGGGGCTAGCTGGCCCATGCAGTGGGTTCCCGTGAGGTTAGGTCTCAGTCGGCAGGTGTCATTTCTATGTCCAATATTGTCTGAGCAGATAAGCCTATAAGCTTGGTGAATCAGGCCCAGTAGTTCTTTTCCCCCATGGGAACAAGTTGGGAAGGTCTTCAGGGGCATGTGAGGCTATAGATGCCCTGGCTTCCTGTCCCCACTCCTCCCAGAGTGTCCTTGGTTTCTTGACTATAATATGGGGTGGCAGTCCCATCGAACAGGTGACATTAATACAGAAAAGCATAAAGTAGCCTGTGTGTAGAGGGGACTGGAGTCAACTAAGGAAATTGGGGGTGGGCATCCCCTAAAACAGCAGCACTCTTTGTGGGAAGCTCTATACGGGGGTGGGAGGAGGGTAACATCTGTTGTCCAAGGCATAGGAGGGCTTGTTTAGAAGCAGCGTGAGTTGTGTCAGCCACTGGCCTCCCTGAAACTCAGAGTGATGAGAGGCTAGACTGGTCTGGAACTCAGTTTCCCTCCTTGTGAGATGAGAGGGTGGGCTAGCCAACTGTGTAAACTCCAACTGTCTGTAATGGACAGTAACTAAAATCTCACCCTGTCCCCTGGAGACAGAGCTAGGGCTCCCACTATAGATAGCTCCAGCTCTATCTGCAGGTGGTGCTCTGCAGGTAACAGAGCCGTGAAAGGTATTTGTGTGTGGATGGGGCAGCACAGAAGATGGGTGGCTCTGCGGGGATAAGTGAGTCCAGGGTGGGCCCCCATTTTGCACCTGTCTTTCTGAGCATGAGCCTTACTTCTACCTGAGACCATATTGACCCTCCAAGTGCTGGTTCAGTAACACCCTGCCAGTGTCAAGGGAGCAGGGACAGGAATCAAGTTGAGAACCATGAGATCCGGCTTTCTTGTGAGCATGACACCCCCATGCAGCCAGACTCAAGAAGGTTTCACATAAGATCTGAGGGGGTTGGTAGCCAGCACTGCTTGGCACTGATGGGGGAAGAGAAAGGCAGAGAAGTACTTTGCTTGCCCTGGGAACAGGCCAAGCAGGAAGTCACAGTTGTGTCAATGGCTTTAGCCCCACAGTGCTGTTCCATGACTCCCTGGCTGCTCCCCGAAGCTGCGCCTTGTCTTGGGGTCTGGAGGACTTAGGGTTCTCAAAAGAAAACCAAATCAATAGGAAGTGGTCCTTCAACTGACAGAATAAGGCCCACTACTCCACAGAGGGCAATCTGCTATGCTCCATAGACAACTGCCATAAATGATAATTTCTGAAAATGCCAACAAAGTGACATCCAGCCCCTGTGGGAGCAGGCCACCATATGGCCCAGCCACATGGACACATGAGAGTTACCATCACAGGATTCTTTGCTCTCTATAACAAGGGAGGAAACTAAGTGACTTATTTATGGTCCCTGGGCAGCTGGGCAGAGGCCTGAGAGTGTCAGCCCAGGGGTCAGGCTGATGTGAGCTCTAGGACAGCTCTGTCCTGGCTGTATGGGCCATACAATGGACTGAGCCTCTCAGTCTGTCCATCCACCCCCTCACGGTCTCCTGCCACCACAGACCTAGGCCAGGCATGGTTCTAGGTTGACTGAGACAAAGGGTGGCCATACCAATAGTCAGGACACTGTGGTGATGGCCAATTCTGTTTCTAGGGGCCCCTGCTCACTGCCCAGAGCTGGCCCTCACCCCAGTGAGCCTTCCACAGCCTCTGCTCCTGCCTGAAACTCTTTACAATAGGTCTAGGTCTTGCTTCCTGTTATCAAAAATGTGTGCAGGGGGCAGACCCAGGCCTCTGGGATGTTTGGATCTGGAGGGTGTTGTGGGGCCCTGCTGAGAGGCATGGAGGACACAGAGTTAAAGGAAAGTTGAGACTGACCTAGAACCCCAATAATCTCATCCTGAAACCAGCAGGAGTTTGGCTGACTCCTTCCCTCCCCAACCTCCAGCCACCTGGCAGGCCACAGCAAACCCTGATAAATCCAGGCAATTCAAGGCCTGAGTTTACTGGAGTGAGGAATGAATGAACAAGTGAGTATGTGAGGAGTGAGTGAATGAGAAAGCGAGTGACTGATGAGATGCTACCCATAAGTGCACCTGTGAGGTTACTGCCTCTGCTTCTCCCACTGTTATGATGCGACTCTCCTCATGCACGCCAGCAGTGGGGACAGAGGCACCAATGGCTTTGGGAAGCTGGAGAAGCAATTCCAGGCAAAACATAGGCCGCTGTAGAGTGCAGACCTTTTACCGTGTCATTGTATGAGTTTATGGAAGATGGTTGGAAAATACAGGCAGGAATAGAGCAGGAACTGAAGACGCTGGTGAGGCCACTGCCCACAGGACACAGAATATTTTGATCAATGCTCTTTCCTTTGTTCAGTTTCACTGTGAAACCGAGTCGCCCTGAGCAGTTGTCTGTGTCACTGCTACCATGAAGGACTTCTCAGGATGTGCATCAGTCATTAATCTTAAAATGTTTAAAAAATATATCTTCCAATTTGACGGCTGCCCCATAAATGCAGATATTTTGATGACATTCCTGGGTGTGAGCATGGTGACTTATTCATTGTCTACTCAACAGCTGTGTTTAGTGTCTTGTGAACTATCTGCTCAGAATCCATGCTTATCTTTTGTCATTAACGTCTAAGATCTCTTTAGAGAGTGTCATAGTCAGCCACACACCACTGGGATGAATCTTCAAGCCAGGCACAATTTGGGGGAGGAAAGTATTTATTGAAACTACCGATTGAGGGGAAGTTCTGTAACAGCGAAAGAGGCTGACTCTCTTTCACAGGTCCAAACAGAAAGAAAAACCCATGCACACAGAACAGGGAACAGGCAGGAGGGCCAAAGAGAGAATTTCTTCCCCTTTATATAGCCCTAGGGTGGGATCTTGCAACCCTATCCCAGACTTAATGGCTTCCTTAGTCTCTGGAATTTCCTTCCTGCATGGCCCACACAGGAAAGGATGTTTACTTCCAGCTTCTTTGAGCTTCCTTACATCCTGCCCCCTACTGAGAGGCTGCCTTCCTGTAAACATCCTCAAAGACCCACCCAAGATTACTTGAAAGGTCAAGTTGACATCAAAACTTAACCATCACAGAGAGGAACCTCATTTCACCCTTTGATATTAACAAGTTCCTCTGTACAATTTATTTTGCTCATTGTTTGCCATATTTATGTCTTTTTAAGGGTTCCCCTCAATGTTTAAGCCCAGGTTTTCTTGCTCTGAAAGATATACCCCTCTATTTCTTTTAGGATCTTATTTCTAAAACTGAATTACACACACCCATCACCTTTCTTTTATGTTCCCAACAGCAGCACTGGTGTCCCAGCTGCATAGGGAGAGCTGTGTCACACTGCACGGCAGCAGGCTGTCCTGTGCTAACACATCTGTAGGGATGGCTTGAAATCCCCTGTCTCCCTCTGACTTGGGAGGTTTTTCTGCAGTGTTTTGAAATTGCTAATGGGTGGGCCTCATCTCATCCCATATACTAATAGCTGTGGCTCTGAGTATCTCTGCTACTGGGCTCTACCAAGAGCAAGCAATGGTGTGAATGTGAACACCATATCTCAGTCACTGGGAAGATCACTTTGTGTGCTCAGATCCCGAGAGTCTGTAGATGAGTGTCCTTCATGGTCTCTGCTTCCTCTGTGCCACCACGCCCAGCTCTCCTTCTGTTCCTTTTGATCCTATGTCCCTGAATCTGCCTGGAGCTCTGGGATCACAGAACAGTGTGACAGCACCCTGAAGCCCACTGCTCCCATTCTTTTGTGACTGTGTACAGGGCAGAAACCACTGAATCTTGGCACTAGGCTTTGGGTGTAAAAGGGTTGAGACCTGGTTTGTGATAGTCAAAGGCTCCACTCCAGGTCCTCTTATTCAGGTGCCTCATCTGTGTTTTCTGACCCAGGACAAGAAGGCCAGGCTCTGACTCAGCACTCTGATGGGCACCAGATCTCTACTGCTCAGAGGCCTGGGCATAGGGTTTTGCAACTTTGTAAACCTTTGTAACAGGAAGCCACCCACAATAGCCTTCTATCATCCTCCCTCCTTCCTCCATGGGCTTACTTAACATTACCCTTTTTTTGTTTTGTTTTGTTATTTCAAGACAGTCTCATGTATCCCAGAGGCTCACTGCATAGCTGAGGATGACCTTGCTGCCTCCGTCTCCCAAGTGCTATCCCACCATGCCATTTCTTCTTGTTTCTTCTTTTTCTCTTTCATTGTGTGGATTCTGCCTTCCCATGGGAACATGTGTGATTGTTGTGGTTTGACTTAGGTGTCCCGCATAAACTAACATGTTTTCAATGCTTGGTTCCCAGGTGATGGTAATTGGGAAGGTGGAACCTTGCTGGAGGAGGTGTGTTGCTAAAGGTGGACCTTGAGGTTGCTAGCCCCTAGCTTGCCAGTGTTAGTTGAGCTCACTCTCCTGCTGCTGCTGTCCACCCAATATTGGTTGGCAAGAAGGTGATGTCCAACCTCTGTTCCATCATCTTTTCTCTGCCATCATGACGCTTCCCCTCGAGACTGTAAGCCACATACATAACTTTCCTCCTACCAGCTTTATCCCAGCAACAGGAAGGCAACTGCAGCAATGATTTTGATGGAATAGGACCATTTTCCTCCCTATTTCTTTGGTGTCTCAGAACATGGATTCTTGAAGCTTTATTCATCACTAAATAGGGTCACTGTCTTTATTTGGTATCAGGGGAGGAAAGTTATTGTAATCCCCAAGGGAAGGGAAGCCCAGGCCTCACAGTGCTATGGACTAGGTGACCTTCACATTTCCTGAGGTGTGCCAGGTTGCACCAACACTTCCCTAGCAGAGGGTGAGAGATCAGGGTGGCTCTGACATGGAATTTGACCATCGTTGGAGCTGGGGTTCCTCAAGTGGCCTCTGAGTAAGAAATACCTTATGTCCTGGTAGGGGACCAGCCCTAAGATCCAGGAAGCCCAGATGAAGCTCAGAGGCCAGAGGAGACAGTAGTTACACTTGGCAGGGCTGTTTAGGTGACCCTCAGGGGGTCTCTCACCCCCTGAGCATCAGATGGCTGGGAGAGCCATTGCTCTGCCTTTTCTGGTAGCACAGTCTGGGGAACAGAAGACCATGGTGACCAGGCAACCCCCTCATTTGCCAGCTTCCCTGTTGAGTGGAGGGTCTAACTATGTTAAGAGCTGAGTGTTGAGATTCAGCTTCAACAGTGATACCTGTCCTGAGGGGATAGCAGAGACAGGCCTCATGATCATCTCCAGTCACACAAAAAAACTGAGGCAGAACTGAGGCCTTGCTCTCTCAGGCCTGAATGATGCTGGTTTCAGGCTAAACTCCCAGGACCAGTGCTGGGTGCAGGTGGGACAAGGCTTTCCTGTGCTGCTTCTAGTGCAGAGAGAAGGGCTGGCTGCCCTGAAGGAGCTGAGTCCCAGCTCTGCTCACATGCAGAGCTTCCCCTTCGTCTGTCTTCCCTCCAAGCTCACAGAACTGTAATTGTCTGGGCTGCACTCAGAGATCTAAGGTATCAAAGTGGGGCTGGATCCTTTTGGCAGCCACCCAGCTCTTCCCAGGGCTGGATATCATGGTGACTGTCACCGTGAGTGGGAGGCAGTTCTCCTGCCCACTACCCACTTCCTGTGGTCGAGGTCAGAGCAGTGTGGTATGTGGGTTGGTCTTGCTGTAACCAAGTTGTGCTCCCCTCTTTGGGAGTGCATAGCTATAATGGGACACCCAGGTCCACATCCTGTTCTTGTTTAGGGTCTTGATTTCCCCTGAAGAAATCTGAGGAGTTTCTGGGCTGGTTGTCATGAGGGTTTGGGGTGAGTCTGAGGCTGCAGGCGAGTGCAGAGTGATTGTGGGTTCTCACACAGAACCAGTCAGCTCTCCTTATAGCACCACACCTGTGTTCTTTGGGCTTCAGTGCTCTCCGCAGGGAGCAGCTATGGCCTCAGAAGGGAGGCTCTCATGAGCCAATGGGTACATGCCAGGCCCCTAGGCCTGTTGGGGGGGCAGTGGACATTTGTGTCCCCCTGTACTATAGCAAAGAACCCTGGGGAGGACCAGCCATGGCTGCCTGGGCTTGAGCCCTATGCCCCAAGGATTGGGAGACAGGGAGACTCAGAACTGGGATGGGCCCCCAAATGCCAAAGACACTTCCCAACACCTAGGCTGAACCAAGGAAGCCAGACCAGAGTGGGAGTTCTGCTTTTACCCTAAACGGGAAGAATCGGGGGTTTGTTTTGACATCTCAGCCACAAGGCTAATTTTTCTGGGGTAGACCACAGGGACAGGAAATGAGAAAGAAGTCCTTCCAAGGGGCCTTAAATAGTGTTGCGCCCACCTCAGACCCTGGCCCAGATGCAGGGTTTCAAAGAAAAAGGGCTGAAAAGCAAAGCCCAGCACTCTGAAGCCACAGCAGGGGACTAAACACCATCCTTAATGTAATGACCTGGATTGGGCCCTGTTAGCCTAGGTCTTCCCACTCAACCCCACCCCCTGGGCAAAGTTACTTTGTCTCTACCACCAGGGTACCCAGCTGGTTTAGGGAGGCATACTGATCTTTGTTTCTGATAACATAAGCTCTGGCAGATGTGTCTCTTCCTGCCTGCTTGCTTTCCTTTGAAGTCAGACAGAGGGGCCATCCCACCCAGGACATGCCTGGTCCCCAGCAGGTCCCTAGCCTGTCTAAGCACTCACAGATGAGCAGAGTCAGGCAGAAGGAAGGGTGGCAGTGTGAAGCTGGGCAGAGGAGAGGGTGCCACACTTACCAGCTCCCCCAGCTCCAAGGAGGTCACCACTCGGGTCTCTTAGCATGCCCAGACATCAGTCAAGCTTATGTAACTTCAGGACCCTTAGTGACCATAAGCCAGCCTCTAATGCTGGTGACCCCTGGGTTTCCCAGGACAGGTCAGGGTGGTGTGACTCTAGATACACTACAGCAGGCGACCACAGAGGGGTGACTCCACACGGCTCTTCCTTGCCCCACCTGCACAGAGATGTTGGCAGGATTACCAGCCCTACTTTCTCCGGGCAGGGGCAGTATAGACCCCAAGAATTGTCTGAGAGAGACACAGACAGTACCAGGCTCTCCCTAAGCCAGCACAATCCTGGAACCCAGAATGCTTCAGCTCACTGCTTTTCCTGGGCCTGGCTCTGCCACTTTCTGAAAGGCCTGGGTCAGCTGGGTCTGCATTCAGAGCTCAGGCTCATTTACTGAAGACTCACGGAAAGTGTGCCTCTGCATGTGTACACATGCATGCGGTGCATGTGTGTGTGCGCGCGCGCGCGCGTGTGTGTGTGTGTGTGTGTGTGTGTGTGTGTGTGTGTGTGTGTGAGAGAGAGAGAGAGAGAGAGAGAGAGAGAGAGAGAGAGAGAGATCTGTCTGTCTCTCTGTCTCCATGGGCCTGCTACCTGCTCTCCTGGTGCCTGGCCACCTAAGCAGGAATGCAGCCTCCCACCAACCCTCCATGTGGCAGCTGGAGCCCAGCACAGGGATAGATTTCATAGCTGCAGTGATGGGAACCCAGCTCTGTATTTCTAGACCAACCAGGAGATGTTCTGTGGGTGGCCATCCCAGGGTCAGCAAGCCTTTCTCTCCACAGGACATGCTGGCCCAGCACCCAGTGCTGTTCACCCTGGTCGGGCTGTTCTCCCTGGGATGTGGTGAGTTCTGTGGAGTTGGCTCCACACTGGGTGTTCCCAAAACAGCAGGCCTACCTCATGTCCTCCTGGGCTTGAGTTCCTAGGTGACTGATGAAGGATCATTCCTCTGGGAGTCAGTCCCAGGCATGGCTTCTCTCCCCATGTGGCAGTGTCCCATGGTGGCTCTGATCTCCTACAGGGATCTACTTTGCATCCTCATTGGGGCAATCCAGAGCCTCAGTTCCTCCTCCACCCTCATTTCCCACCCTTTCTCAAGGGCTGCCAAGGTGGGTGTGGGTTCACTCACACCACTTGTCTGTCTCCCCAGTTCTATCCCAGGAATGCACCAAGTACAAGGCCAGCACCTGCCGGGACTGTATCCAGTCGGGGCCTGGCTGCTCCTGGTGCCAGAAGCTGGTAAGAGCTGTGTGGGTCCACCGGCCTAGTTTGAGCTACCCTTCCCACCTTCCTAAGTGGGACCCTCCCCTCCCTCTGAAGCCAGGAACACCAGGACATGATAGGAAAGAAGCTTCCAGAAGGGGGTAGATGAATGCCCTATGGATGAACCCAGGTGCATGAGGAGGGACGGTCCAACTTCAGAACACAAAGGCTCTTAACTGGAAAAGAGATGCATTTTTCTCTTCTGTGACTTTCTGGGTTTTACCTGTGATACTTTAGGAGGGAAGGTGATGGACCCACAGCCAGGCACAGTGGGGACTTTCCATATCTAAGAAACAGTCTCCTGGTATATCTGGTCCTTCTCCTGCAGAGGGCTCCTCACATCAGGGAAGGACCCTCGACACACACCTCTTCCCAGAAGTCCCAGAAAATCTGAGCTCACAGGCCTATTAGGAACACACTCATTATTCTCTTAGCCACTGGACAGGGGGCTCCCAGACAGAAAACCCTGGCCTTGTTTCTTCATGAACTTATAAAAGCAAGTAAGTATATTTTGATAATATGCATATATTCACATTTGATCCTATTTATCAAATTCAGAAATTTTCTATTCATATTATGTGCAGACCTTATGCAAATTTTGTCAACTTTTCACTTTTTTCCTGGTTGATGTGATCCAGGTTCACACAAGATATCATGACTCTACTCTCCTTGTGTCAGGAACATTCCAGCTTTCTCTGTCTTTGTTCAGTATTTCAAAATAACTGGAGTCATCAGTGTATGAATGTCCCTTAGTGGCTCCTGTCCTCTGATTTAATTTCAGTGTGCCCTGGCAGCACCTCACAGTGATTGAAAGAGACACGTGGAGTCCCTCTGAGCTGGTCACATCAGTTCGGGGGTGTCCACCAGGCCTCTCTGATAACATCCCATGTCCCCCTCACAGTTAGTGACTTGGCTCAGTTGTGGGGGTACTCTGAGGCTAAGGGGTTTCTGTATCCATCAGCTACACCTGTGAACTACTTGCCATCTGTCCACCAATGACTGGGGACAGAATCCATTACTACCATGGTGGCTGTTCCTCTCTCTCTCTTTCTCTCTCTCTCTCTCTCTCTCTCTCTCTCTCTCTCTCTCTCTCTCTCTCTCTCTCTCTCTCTCTCTCTCTCTCTTTCTCTCTCTGTCATAGCTCGATAGATCCATAGATCTTTATTTTGCCCAGTAGCTTCTAGAACTATCATTTAACTGTCTTAGCCCTGCTCACTGTGTCCCTCCAACCTGGCTCTGGGTGCTGTCTCTGTTTCAAGCACTTTCTTACTCTGGAATGATCAGTTGCTCCATCCCTCCCTGCTTCTCCTGCCCCCGGCACAGAGTGAGACATCTTTCTAAGGGCTCCTGGCTCCCTCACGAGAAGCCAGGCTCCCAGCATTCTCAGCATTTCTCAACCTTGTAATCTCATAGGGCACAGGGGCTTTGCCAGTGCTGGCAATTGGCAAACCTCAGAGGAGAGCCAAATGTGGTTGAGACTCTCCTGTTGATGGCGGATGGTGGTCCAGGCCCTGGACTAGTCATTCTTGGTGGGCTGGCTTGGCTCTGCTTTGGAAGCCAATCAGGCCACTTGTCCTGCATGGATTATGTATTGGCTTCGCTTCTCTCCATTCTTGCTGATTTCTTATATTTCTTGAGAACTTAGGACATGGCCATGGCTCCAATGGCCAAAACAGAACAGAGGCACACTCAGGAGGTGGCACCTAATCAAGGATTTCCAGGTTATTCTTCCAAGATTTCCTTAATGAAAGCATGCAAACAGTCCTAGGTGCTTTCAGCACTTGGCAGTTTTAGCTGGACCTGTCTTGAACTCGGCAGGCCATAGCACAGTACAGGACCCTCTATGTCAGATCAGGGGGTCTTTGATGGAGAAGGGACACGCAGTAGTCAAGGTGAAGGTACCCTAGGCCCATGAGTCTCCACTTCCCCCACTAGCTGTTTCCCTCTGTACTGTAAGAGGCTTGGCCTTGATCTCTGCCCTGGGCTGCTTGGGGGAGGGACACCACACTGGCTGAGGGAGAAAAGACCCATGTTCCCTTGGGAGGTAATAGCTCCTGGGACAAAGGTCCTGTCAAGCAAGGTCTAGAAGGCTTTGGCAGCTCTTGATCTCAAGGTTGCTGGGACTTCCCAGATAGATCAGAGGCAGGGAACCCCCAGTTTTTGCTATTGGAGGCAGTGGCTGAGGGATGGAGAAAGGTTTGCAGCCATGGCTCTGCGTGACTGGAAACCTTTAGGGAGACTGAGGGTGCCTGGAAGGGTCTTCCCCGGCTGGCTGTCCCACCCCACAGGGATACCTATCCAAAATTCCAAGGGCAGATGAAGATGATACAGGATTGTGTGCTGCCGTCCCCATACTGTAGTCTCCTGACTCCAGCCCCTTTCTCCAGAACTTCACGGGGCAAGGAGAGCCCGACTCTTTACGCTGTGACACACGGGCACAGCTGCTGAAGAAAGGCTGTGCGGCTGATGACATCATGGACCCCAGGAGCCTCGCTGAGCCCCAAGAGGACAAGCAGGGGGGCCGGAAGCAGTTGTTCCCACAAAAAGTGACAATTTACCTGCGACCAGGTAGGCTTGTCCTAGGCATGATGTGGTATGTCTGGGAGCTCACCTCTGCCGGATGTCAGGGCTGATGACTGAGCAAGAGGGGAAAAACCTCAGCCCTGAAGTCTGAGCTCCACTGAGGCTTTTCTCTGCCCCAGGCTGATTTTTCCCTTATGTGTACACCAGGTGTCCAAACTTTCTTTTAGCCCAGGATTCTATACCTTATTTAAAAGGAAGAATAAACCATTGAAAAGAGCACGATCAAGCACTTCCACTCTCAAAACACCAAGGTACTCTTGGCAGAGTAAGGTCCCTGATATGCCGAGACACTGAGCAACCAGCATGACCACCACAGACTTGACTATGACCACAGCACCTGTTTCAGAACACAGCCCCTCAGACAGCAGGTGTGGCAGAGAGAGCAATGAGCAGACAGAAGCTAAAGGCCTATAGTGGACGGGCTCCAACTGTGGCCACTGTCTTGGGGCCTCCCAGACCACTCAAGGCCAGTGAGAAGACCAGCAGACAGTCCTGAAAGCAGCCCTGTATGAAGGGCAAGGGCAGCTCCCCAGAGAGGGGAACCAGAGGGGCCTATGTGGCCTTAGGGGAACCAGCTAGCAATTGAAGAGAGGGAGGTTGGAGGCAGGGAAGGGTGGAAGGAAGTGTGGCTGGGAGAGGAGGTAGAAGGGTGGATATGGGGAGATCCTGGGGCCAGGTGTCCTCAGGGCCAACAGGGCATGGTGCCTGCCCCTCTGTGCCCTGTGAGATAACACAAGTCACTCTGCCCTGAGATCTGTCACTAACTTATGATTCAAGGACCTGGTCCTGCTGACCCCTGGGTGGCCACCCCGTCCCCATGTCTCAATGAGGAGATCAAGGCTGACTAGGTACGGCCTACCTGGTGGGAAGAGGGAGGCTTCTCTCTGGGATTCTTCTTGAAGGGCCCTTTGATGGGACGCTATCCTCATGACCTGATGGCCTTCAACACCAGGGCCTTGATAGTGAGGCTTCGAGCATATGAATCTGGGGGACACAAGACACTTCTTCTACAACATGCAGACATTTCTGTGAACATGTTTATCTGAATCCAAATTTTCCGTCCCATGCCCACATACAGCCCCCTGACCGGCTATGGTGAAGAGAACATTGCTATGGAGTCAGAGGCTGGGTGAGGGTTGGCAGCATGCAACCAGCTTGGTGCCATGAGCTCTCTGAATGCCCACAGGCCAGGTTTGAGGTGCCTCTCACTCTCTTCTGGTAGGTCAGGCAGCTGCATTCAATGTGACCTTCCGGCGGGCCAAGGGCCACCCCATCGACCTATACTACCTCATGGACCTCTCCTATTCCATGCTGGATGACCTCAACAACGTCAAGAAGCTGGGTGGTGACCTGCTGCAGGCCCTCAATGACATCACTGAGTCTGGCCAAATTGGTGAGGCCCATGAGCACATGCCACAGCTCAGTCTTTCGCCCATCCTGGGCACCCCTGCCCACCACCACACACCTCCATCCTGCAAGTCCTCAGGAGGGGGGCCTGGGATGCAGACACACTGTCCAGGCGGCTGGAGTTGGGGCCTGCACCTGTGGGTAGGGACCAGGGCCCATG
>PVHP010007856.1:17434-48692 GCA_004024765.1 Zapus hudsonius
CACTAAGAATCAGCCGCTTTTATAGGAAAAGAGACACGGATCGTCCCATGATTGGCTGGCTCCTGCTTGCCACCTCCAGGCGCCACGGGATTGGCTAGGGACAGTTTCTCAAAGCATTGCCTAAGGTGGAGTTGTTTCCCACTTAGCTGCAAGAGAGGGGGCGCCATCCTGCCATGGCGATGTCCCGGCTCCCTGCATCCTACAATGCCAACTACTTTAAAAGTATGTGTTTAAAAAACAAAAAAAGTATGTGCACTGCACAGTGACCATAGCTTTAGGAAACAGTTCAAAACAAACTCTGCAGGGTGAGGCCGTCAGTGCCAACCAGCACCAACATGTTTGCCAAGAGCAAGCCTCGATATTCCAGACACATGGGACCAGGCGGCAAGGCGCACCTACCCGGTACCACCTCCTCCAGAGCACTCTCCTGTTCTCTATGGAGGGACATCCACACACACATTCAGACACAGGATGCATGCTCACAGACTTGTGTGTGCACATATGCTCTGTGTACTCATGCTCACACATGTGCAAGACCCCCACACACAAATCTTTACATGCCTGCATGCATGCCTCGTCACACATGTGCACCTGCATACCCCATGCTTGCATGCACAAAGCTACATGTGCACATGCACGTGTTCACATGTACACAAATATGTTCACATGTGTACATGAACACATACATGCATGTGTTCGTTCACACACTCATGCTCACATGGGTATGTAAGCTTACATGTGCACACACTCATACTATTCCTGCTCCTGGCCTTACAGACACTCACCCACACATGGCCACACACATGCTTATGTCACTTGCTCACACACATGCCCATAGGCACCATTTTGCTTTCTTTCTTGTCCTGCTAAGGGACAGGGGAAACTGCAGCTCAGACTTCACACCCCTGGAGCCTCGCTCTCTTGGATCCCCTCACTTTCCTTGTCTTGTGCTGTGTCACTCAGGCTTCGGAGCCTTTGTGGACAAGACGGTGCTGCCCTTTGTCAACACACACCCTGAGAAGTTGAGGAACCCGTGTCCCAACAAGGAGAAGGCCTGCCAGCCCCCATTTGCTTTCCGGCACGTGCTGAAGCTGACTGACAACTCCAACCAGTTCCAGACAGAGGTCGGGAAGCAGTTGATTTCTGGAAACCTGGATGCCCCCGAGGGCGGGCTGGATGCCATGATGCAAGTTGCTGCTTGCCCAGTAAGGCCATTGTTCCTGCTCAGGTGTCTGGGTTTCCTCAACCTTGGGGGTACCTCCTAGTACTGCAAAGCCACTTGCTCTGGTTGATAGGTCTTCTCAGAGACTCACACCTCGTAGCCCAACATTCTCAGCCTGGGTGTTGGGAGGACAACTTCTGCTGGCCCAGGTCACCCTCAAATATCCCAGAGCAAAGACCAAGGGAGAGAGGCAACAGGACCCCCAAACCACTGACACATTTCATTGATAACTGGTACCTTTGACAACTCCTCTGTAGTTGGGCTTCTGAGTAGACTGACCCTCTGCTTCCTGAAGCCCTTCCTCCCTTCCAGGCCAGAGGGCAAGAGCTGTCCCCAGCCCCTGTGTCTCCTAACCAAATCTGTCCCAAGCTGCTCCCCCCACCTCAACCTAAGCTCTCCAGCTTTGCTGCATTCACATTGTATACACACACCTCCATGCACACGTGCATGCTTCAAGCATGGCTCCTTCCAGGCAGCTCTGCTCTCCTGGGGGGGGGACCCTCATGCCACCTCATTTGCACTTGGGATCCATTTTAATGGACACGTCTGTATATCTTTCTCCTTTGGGACTGTTTCCTTGGGATCTAGTCCCAAGTCTGAAACCATGAGCTGCAAAGGACTTGTCTGTTTTGCAATTCTGACGTGTGTGTAGGTTCCCCTCATGGGAGGCATGTTAGGAGTCACTAGTTTATATACTAGATATTCTCTCTGTCCCTCTCTCTCTCTCTCTCTCTCTCTCTCTCTCTCTCTCTCTCTCTCTCTCTGTCTCTCTCTGTCTCTCTCTCTGTCTCTCTGTCTCAATCTCTCTGCCTCAATCTCTCTTCATCTGTTTGTCTCCCTGACTCTTTGCCTTTCTATTTCTCCCTTTCTCTCTGTTTCTGTTTCTCTTTCTTCCTCTCTGTCCTTCTGGCTACTGTGAAAACTCAGGAGTCAAGTGGACAACAGCACCAGCCACAGGCTGCCCCCTATGGGGCTCAGGAGGGAAACTGAGGCAGGTAACTCCTGGTTGTCTTCTTGCCAGGAGGAAATTGGCTGGCGCAATGTCACAAGACTACTGGTGTTCGCCACAGATGACGGCTTCCACTTTGCGGGTGATGGGAAGCTGGGTGCCATCCTGACCCCCAATGACGGCCGCTGCCACTTAGAGGACAACATGTATAAGAGGAGCAATGAATTTGTGAGTACCATGCCTTCCCAGCCCTGCATCTTGGATGCCAAGACCCACTAAGAGAGAAGCACCTGCGCCCTTCCTCCCTGGCCGGCATCCTGGGGGCTGAGATTCTCTAAAGAAAAGATAAGCACCAGAGGCCTGCTACAGCCATGGGGTAACAGAGGGCAGGATGAGAACAGGGTCACTGCACAGGGCCTGTTCAGGTCACCTTAACAAAGCCAGAAAACCTTCTAAGACATGTAGCAAACCACAGGAGATCTGCTGGAAGCCCTAGAGATGATAATGAGACCTCTGGGCACTAGCTCAGGCCAGGGAAGGCAGCCCTGGATATGATTCTTGTGGCAGGGGCCCTGCTGACATAGCTTCCACATCTGTCACACTGTCCCCATGCACTCCTGACCTGCCTATAACAACCCCACTGGACCTCCAGTCCCATTCTTGGAATGCTCTAACCCTTCCAGATCTATAAAACAAAGAATTTTATAGATCCCACATCTTGAGGCCCTTCTGGAGCCCACAGACCAGGTCCTAGGGGTGTTGGTGGATAGAATCCAGGAATCCAGACCTTTGGGCAAGGGGAGGAGAGCTTCTGCCTGAAATTGAATATCCTTCAGTGATACAAGCAGACACTCTGGTGGTGAGGGGTGGTGTCTGAAACCTGTCCCCAGTGGGAACCCCAGTGCCTACAGCATGGGCTCCTCAAACGCTACCGGCACTCTGGCCAGCTTTGGAAGTGAAGTGTGATGATTTGTACATGGTCTCTATCCAGAAGTGATGAAGGGGCCATCACAATTGTCAGCATCCTCTTCACTGTGTTGCAATGGGACTGAGTTCCCATGTCATCCTGTCACCTGTCAGGGTCTGCCCTGAGCAGGTGCTGGGATGGACCCTCGTGGCCTTGGGCACTTGCTTCTTCCAGGTGGCCTGGAAGCCGTGTCTGACAGAATGTTCCTTTACTCCAGGACTATCCGTCAGTGGGCCAGCTGGCGCACAAGCTGATGGAAAGCAATATCCAGCCCATCTTCGCAGTGACCAAGAAGATGGTGAAAACGTATGAGGTAAGTGGAGCCTTGGGCAATGTGGTTGACGGCCATCTTGGCTTCAAGATGACAAAACCTCCCACAGTTCTGCCTTGTTCTGCTTTGGTGTTGGTGTGTGGGTGACCAGCCTGGCCAGTGCAGGGTGGCCTTGAATTTACAGCAATCCTCCTTCCTCTGCCTCCCGAGTGCTGGGATTAAAGGCGTGTGCCACCACGCCTGGCTTATATTGCTCTTTTTGTTTGTTGTTGATGCAAAGCAATCTCTTAAAGTTTGTTCCTGGGAGAAAAAGTCCTTGCTTTATATCCACATGCATTTGAACGCGGGCACTCCTACAAAGTGTCAGAGCCCATAAGAAAGCCTGCCAGTCTCAAGGGAAGATCAGGGACAGTTTTGACAAGCAAGCCCAGCTGAGTAACCAACTTCCGGATAGTGTGAGCAGCAGGGACTGGACCTGCCTGGGGTTGCCTCCCTGAGAGACCTAGGTTCTATCCACAAAAGGATACTTCCTTTATCTTTGTGTTTGATGGGGAGAAGTCTTCCAGAAATACTTCAACAAGCAGGAGTCAAAGTCAAAATAAAAAGGACCCTGGACTTGATATTGGCTTTGAAACTGCCATTCATTCATCCCCATGGAGAGGAAACAGCCACCTCTCTGCCCTGTACTGTGGGTGTGGACAGCCCAAGCCCAGGCATCCAGGCCCCAAGACCCACTATTGTCATCAGGAGGCCACCAGAGCCCTCAGCTCAGACAGCAGGACTGTCACCTCTGTCTACTCATCTTTGAGGACAAGAATGATCTGATGCAATGGTGTCACAGAGTGGGGAGTGGCTGTGGGGCTGGACAGTGTTTCTGATCATTAGGGGGGCTTCATGCACCCCTCTCTGTCCTGTCTCAGTTTTTTTTTTCTACTGTTGGTGGCACACGTAAGTCTTGGCTAGAGAAGGCAGCTATATATGCTGAGGCAATTTCCCCAGGGGAGAGGGTTGTGTAACTGGAGGCTCAAGTGTGGGGAGCTCCCAAGCCCTCCCTCTAGCTCAGTGATTTGCTGGACAGACCTACAGAACTGAACAAAGCCGCTCAGCATCACAGTCGTTTATTACAGCATCAGACGGGAGATAAACTCAGCAGAGACACAAGGGCACAGGGCAGAGTCCAGGAGAGCAAGGCTCAGGCTTCCAGTTGTTCCCTCCCCGTGAAAGTGAACTTGATGGTCCCAGCACAATGTGTGACATCCATGAAGCATGACCACCTTCCTTGGGAAGGATGCTCAAGTCTCGGGGGTTCTACTGGGGACCAGTCACATAGATATGACTGACCTCATGGCTGGTCTCTAGCTGATCCTTCGTGGCTGAGACCCCACCACCAGAACCCCAGCCTCCAAATTACACTGTTGTACCACTTGACATGGCTCAAGTCATGGATGAGCCAGGAGTCACCTTCAGGACCAGCCTTCCTTTGGAAATGTGTAGGGCGTGGGCAGCCCAGGCCTATGGATGGACCCTTTGCTGTGCAACGGGGATTTGCTGATAGTGGAGCTTTGCAGAGCCCTTTGCTCACAGGGACCTGACGTCCCAACGAGATGACAGCCCTAATCCACCAAATCAAACGAGCAATTCTTTGTGGTCAGCAGGGTCTCTGTGAGAGAACCTTAAGCTGTTTCTAAATATGGCTCTTTAGCACCTCCTCTGTGAGGGGCAGTGGTGTCCACCTGAGAGGGCCACCACAGGGATCCCTGAGCTCAGCTGCCCGGTGAATTCAAGAAGTTGCCCCCAGGGATGACTCAAAAGCCGGGTATGGTGGTGCACACCTTTGATCCTAGCACTCGGGAGGCAGAGGTAGGAGGATTGCTGTGAATTCGAGGCCACCATGAGATTACATAGTGAATCCAGGTCAGACTGAACTAGCGTGAGACATTACCTCAAAAAAAAAAAAAGAGGGGGAAAAAAGGGGCACCATAAAAAAAGGCACCATAGAGTTGAGGAGAGGTGACTATGTTCAGCACTGCGACATCTCTATGACACATTCCAAGGCTCTGGATTCATTGTGGAAGAGGTGGTGAGCCAGGCATGTGTTCCAACTCAGAAGCTAACATTGACTGCTGGGGGCATTCACACCACAGAAGTGAGTTGCACTTCATTTGGGCTTTTTGGTCTCCATCCCTCCCTTCCTCTTTCTTCTTTCCCTCTCTCCTTTCTTCCCTCTCTCCCTCCCTTCTTATTTCAGAACAAGACATTGAACCCAGGGCCTCACACATGCTAGGAAGCACTCTGCCACTAAGCCACATCCCCAGCCCTCTCTTCACTGTTTATTTTATTTATTTATTTTTCATTGTCCATAATGAGTTACATTATTTATTGGGCAAACGATGAGTTATTATCCCCAGTTCCCCAATGCCCCTCTTCCCCATCCCCAATTGGCTGGGTATCCTCCTTCATGGGCCGTCTGGATCAGTCCTTGGGGCAGGGGATCATGGATAGCCTAGTAATCAGCCTGGTTCTCCTGGCTCTAGTATGATGTTACTCAGGGGCCTCATGCCTCTGGATAATCTCCCCCACCACAGTTTTCACAATCTTTCTGCCCCCTCTTCCCCTCAGTTCCCTGAGTCATGGTGGGTGAGTATTAAGGCTGCTTTAATGCTAAGAACTTAGGGGTCTTTGTGTTGAAAATCATTGGTTTCTGTCTCACTGGCTTGTCCTGTGTTGATTGAATGGCTGTGGCTGTGGGTCCCTTGTTCATCCCATCCTTCTCTGCAGGGTTCCATATGGATCCTCCACAGTATGACTGTGGTGGTTCATCTCTTGCCAGGATCTCAGCTATCAGCCTGCAGTCAGTTGGTAGAGTTAGATGGGCCACAGCTCTTCTAGCTGCATTATGAAAGATACAAACACAATCTCCATCAGAGAGTGAGATCATTATAGGTTAACAGATATACACAATTCTGGATTACCTAGATTCTATTTTTAGTAGCCTCCCCATCAATCGCTCCCATAGTGCATCTTTTCTTGGGAGCCCAAGAGTCTGGGTTCCAGTGCATATTGCCCTAAGTCCCCAGTTTCAGTTAAGGGCTCCCCCTCACTAAGTGGAATATCTGGCCTAATTTAAAAGCTGTTGATTGCCTCTTTCACTGTTTATTTTGAGACAGAGTCTTGTCTTACTACGTAACTCAGGCAGGCCCTGGACTTACAATTCTCCTGCCTCAGCTTCCCAGGCCTACCTCACCAGGCTCTTTTTCTTTCTTTCCTCCTGAAAGTAGGTTAGCTACACAATGCCAACTACATACTCTCATGACGCAGTGAAGTGGAAACTGTTGAGCATCACTGGAGCCATCTCATGAGTGGGAGAGGCTCCTGGGCATCACTAGCCGTATGGCTGTGGAGGGACTGGTAGCACCAGGTGCCAGCTTGGTCTTGTCTCCTGACAGAAACTTGGCGAGATCATCCCCAAGTCTGCTGTGGGGGAGTTGTCTGAAGACTCCAGCAACGTGGTACAGCTCATCAAGAATGCCTACAACGTGAGTCTCCAGTGGGCACAGGCTGCAGGGACCCCGTGGTCAGCAGAAGGGCAGTAGGGAAGAAGCATCCTGTCTTGTCAATACCCTACCAAGACTGTCCCCAGAGCCTCCGGACAGGCATGGCAGGGACAGAAGCTTCTCCAGGGCTTGCTCAGACAGGCTGCACTGTTGTACCAGCCACTTCCCATGGGGAAGTGCTCCACCCCAGACACTTCCTGAAAAGAAAGGAGTCCTCCCTCCGCTAGAGACCATTCCTGCTGGTTGCCATGGAGAAGTGATAGCTGGGTGAGGGCAGATGCTGCCTGCACATGATGGGGAGACCCCAGAAATCACTGTAGTGGACATGGACCCTGTAAAGACCCCCTTTAGATAGAATGCCTCTTAAATACAACCCCCCCACCCTGTTTGGGGAAAGCTGCAGGGCCCTCCTCTTCCTCTTTGAAATGTCATCAATCTACTTGCCCAGAGGTCTGTTACCTCAGGGTCTCACAGGTGTGCACCTGACATCTTTCAGGGCCCAAGCCCCAGCAGGTCCTCAACCAACCACTCTAGAAACCTATGCCTAAGTGACAGGTGTCCCCAAAGTTCTGTCCTGTGCTCCTTCCACCAAATGTCCCAGAGGCTAGCAGCAAACCACATGTGGAAGGCCCTGGAACATGCTATCCCTGACCAGAGCTTGAGCCCAGGGAGGGGTCCCATTTCCTTCTTGAGCCTCATGAGCCCCAAGGAGGCTCCTCTTCCCAGTTGCTGCCCAGCCGTGTCTGTGTCCTGTCTTTGGGATGACTCAGGTGACCCCAACACTGTCCACCCCAGGTGCTGCCCACTCTTCTCTCTCTTTCTCTTTCTGTCCTTATGGGGCTCAAGGCCAGTATTCATGTTAACTCTCTGCAGGTGGCTGTCTCATGGCATCTGCCTGCTGCCCCAGTCCTGGCACACCCAGCTGAGCAACCAGTGGACATGCACGTACTTAGCTGATGCAGAGTCGGGGCATAAAAAGAGATGGCATCACACCACTGACTAAGGGCAGGGACGGTAGGGTGTGTCACCCCTAAGCATGGCTGTTCTCTGCTTGCAGAAACTTTCCTCCAGGGTCTTCCTGGACCACAGCACCCTCCCTGACACCCTGAAGGTCACTTATGACTCCTTCTGCAGTAACGGAATGTCAAGCACCAACCAACCACGAGGGGACTGTGATGGAGTGCAGATCAATGTCCCGGTGAGCATGGAGTCCCATTCTAGCACATTGGAGTGCCTGCTAGGTGTCTCTGGGGGAGAGGAAGCAAGGGTGGACCTAAAATGCTCCCCAGCCACAGGGCAATGTCTATCAGCACAACAGACAGAGTACCTGGAATCAGAAGTCTGTTCCACAAGGCATTGCTACAAACTCACAACAACCTGCTCCTGTGGGGCCCTTGCTGGGGGGCACTGGGCAAGGGGACATGAGCAGGGGTATGACCCTGGTTCCCATGATCCTCACCCAAACCCCATCACTCCCCTACAGATCACCTTCCAGGTGAAGGTCACAGCCACAGAGTGCATCCAGGAGCAGTCCTTTGTCATCCGGGCACTGGGCTTCACTGATGAGGTGACCGTGAAGGTCCTTCCCCAGTGTGAATGTCGGTGCCGGGACCAGAGGAAGGAACAGGGCCTCTGCAGAGGCAAGGGTGCCATAGAGTGTGGCATCTGCAGGTGAGGAGGTGTGAGGACCCACCAACAAGGCAGTGTCTACAGGTGAGGAGGGCATGGGTGGCCCATGGCATCCCACTCACCAGACATGCTGCTAGGCACTGTGGTGCAAAAGAGCAGAGGGAAGCTAGGGTTTATTTCCCAAAGCCTCGCTCTTGTTCCTGAGCCACAGTGCTGCTCAGCACTTCCGCCTTTGCTCCCCATGCCCTGGCCATGGAGGGATGGAGACGGGACTGGTTGGTAGGGGAACCTTCTCATCAGAGAACTGAGACTCATCTTTGGGACACAGGAAGCCCTCACTGGGGTTACCTGGGCAAGTCACTTTCTCTGACAGCCTCACTGACCCCTGTGGATCATTTCTCTTTAAACTTGGGGATCCTGGCATCAGGCTGGCAGCATAGCCAAGGAGCCTCTGGGAAAGGTGACCACTCCTGGCAGCCTGGGCACTGAAGGGCACCCCATGGACATACACACACATGCCTTGACTTAGGATGCAGTCAGGCAGGGATGGTCCACTTTGGGGAAGAGGAAGGATGCCCTGTGCCCAGCAGGGAGGTTACATGGGTGGCCTGGGTGCTTCATCAGTACACGCAGAGGAAGGTGCCCACTCTTAGGAACATTCTTCTCCTGCCACTATGCCTCCAGCCTCCACCTGCCCATGCCACCATCCAATTCTACCCAGAGGGCCCCTTCAGTCAGAGGCAGGATTGGTTGGACAGCATCACAGAGCACTCAGGTCCTTTAGTCTCTATTCTCTCTCAACACAGCAGTGGCAACAGTGAAGACCGTAACCCAGGGTTAGGGCTCACCTATCACATTAAACCCCTCCTCAGCCCCAGAGGATAACCTAGCAGAACTCCCTTCCCCTAAATGCCCAACATCTCCAGCCAGCTGCTTTCTACCTGTGAGATGGGGAGAGTGAGGTTCAGAGAGGGGTAGAATAAGGGGGGGCTCAAGGTTTTGAGACAGATCCTCCCAGTGGATGTTCACTGAGCAAGGGTGATTAGCCTCACCCTCTGGGCCCTGCCCACCCCAGGACGCCAGGGTGTGCCAGTGGTGCTCATCCCAGCCACCCATTGGCGCTGCCAGTCTGCCTGCCACACTGCTAGACAGCTGTATGCTTGGCCCAACCACAGCCACCTGTGGATAGAGCATCCCCCTCAGGCTCTGTCCCACTTCTTGGGCTACACCTCCTTCCAGCAGCTTGGCAGTCTCTGTGACTGTCCCCTGGTACCCAGTGACCCCTGGCCATAGCCTGAGTGTGTAGCCCTGGGTGACCTCCCTGAAAGGACAGTTGAGCCGTTAGTCAGTTTCCCCAAGTTCCCCTCCCTGAGGCAGGATATTATAAGATGTGTCAGGATTGGCTAGCACTAAGCCACTTGCCGTGTTCCTACATCCTCGTGCCAGGCTCCCCTTCCTAGATGCATGTTGAAACAGCCCCCCCAGCAGCCCCCCTGGAGCCCAGGAGCAGACTCTGACCACTTGGGACAAGCAGTCTGCATGGCTCCCAGGATAAGTCACCTGTGTGTCCTCAGGATCATCCTTGCCTAGTTCATGGCATGTGCTGGAGAAACCTTTGAGGGAAGAGCAAATTGCAGGTGTTTGGATGAGGGGTGGGCCCAGGGGAATGGGAGGTGCCCCCATTGTACCTGAGGGCCTGAGAACAGCCCCTCCTACACCCCAGGTGCAATGCAGGCTACATTGGGAAACACTGTGAGTGCCAGACCCAGGGCCGGAGCAGCCAGGAGCTGGAGGGAAGCTGCCGGAAGGACAACAGCTCCCTCGTGTGCTCTGGGATGGGAGACTGCATCTGTGGGCAGTGTGTGTGCCACGCCAGTGATGTCCCCAACAAGGTGATCTTCGGGCAGTACTGTGAGTGCGACAATGTTGGCTGCGAGCACTATAACAACCAAGTCTGCGGTGGCCCAGGTGAGTAACCCCATCAGGGCCCACAGCGAGGTCTTTCTTGTCCATTTGAGTCAGGAGATCGTGAGTGGGATAGGCAGGTGGACAGATGATTTCGAGTGGTAGCAAAACATGGGTGACCTTCCTCCCTTTCCCTTCTGTTTGTGTCTGTAAGGGTCAGGGTGTCCCGGAAAGGCCCCACAGGGGTGGGAGGGTGACAGTCATGGCTTCATCAGAGTGCCATTCAGAGGTGATGTGGAGGCCCAGTCTGGCTAAGAGGAAGCCTTGTTGCTAAGCATGGGCACTAGGAGGTTCCCAGGTCTTTGTCCAGACACAGATGTCCTTCCATGGTGCTGTGGGTCTGTGTGAGGAAGGACAGGCGGAGGTGAGGGAGGCCGGAGGCACAGACTTCCCAGCAAGGGGATGTTCGTGAAAGGACAGCCATGTGAGGGGCTTCCTGTCGCCCCGGGGCCAGACAGGGTTGTAAGTCTTGGTGGCCTTGGCTGTCTTCCAGAGAGAGGCGCCTGCTTCTGTGGTAACTGCTCATGCAAGAAGGACTTCGAGGGCTCAGCCTGCCAGTGCCAGAGGTCCACCATAGGCTGCCTGAACTCACGGCAGGTGGAGTGCAGTGGCCGCGGCCGGTGCAGCTGTAACAAGTGCCTGTGTGATACCGGCTTCCAGGAGCCTCTGTGTGAGGAATGTCCTGGCTGCACCTCGCCCTGCTCTGAGTTAATGTGAGTGTCCTCACCACCTGCACCAACTTTGCTCCCAGGCCTACCTGGGAGCCCCCAGGGAGCACCACTGAACCACAGCCCTCAGCTTGTCCAGCAGGCCCCAATGCCTGCTGCCCTTTTTCATGCACCCTCAGGAAACCTCACTTCAGGGGGCTGCAGCCTCTGTGCTGAGCCCTAAGAGTGCCCAAGCCCTCCACTTGGTGTGTAGATGGCCCCACCCCTTGCATTCCATGCACCCTGACACATCTGGTGCACCCTGCATCACCCATGCAGCCTTGCCAGCTCTGCAACCTGACACACCCATGCCCCCACACATACCAATGCACCTTCACATGCCTGGGCACCCTGACATGCCCATGCACTCTTGCATATTCATACACCTTGGCATACCAGCACACCTGTGCACACACACATAATCTTTGCACACGCATGTGCACCTTCACACATCAACACATTATTTCATGTCCCATGCCCCTACAGCCCCTCAATAGCTGCTACACCCCACTCTTCTGCAGCTCCTGTGCTGAGTGCCTGAAGTTTGAAAAGGGCCCCTTTGCAAAGAACTGTACTGTGGCGTGTGCAAATATGACGCTTCAGAACTTCACCTTGAAAGGCAAGACGGTAAAGACCTGCAAGGAGCGGGACTCGGAGGGCTGCTGGATGTCCTACACCGTGAGGCAATGGGACTGGAAGAAGAGCTTCCACATTCATGTGGAAGAGAGCCGAGGTGAGGCTGGGATGGGCCTAGGTCTCTGGCAGATGGGTTATGGTGACAAGAGCTCTGACCATGGGGTCTGCACACAGCCAGGGAACTGTAGAGGAGAGGTCCCTCTTTTATGAACAAGGAAGACCCAGTATCAGTAGGTGACATGTAAGCAGGGCTGTAGCCATCCACCTGTCTTGCCCATGGCTCTCTCCTTCAGTCTGTTTTTCTTTCCTGACCCTGCGTCAGGAGACAGCAGGTTGGAGTCTCAAACATAGTGGCATAGGAATACTGGAATATCATACTGCCCAGCTGGGTGGTATCTCCTGTTGGTGGGAGGGCTGGTATCTATTGGCTGTTTAGAATCCCCATGGAAAGTCTCAAGGGCATGGAGGTGCTACCTCACCCCAAACATTGTATGCTGTCCCTCTACTCTACTTGATCTTTGCCAGGATCGGTGATGCCTGTGAATTTGGAGATCCTGACCTGGTCTCTGGGTTCACATTCAAGGGGAGGGAAGTATCTGGCCATACCCCAGACTGACACTCAACAGCATTGGGACTCCAAAGACTTCCAAGTGAGGGTCCCCAAGATCAGGAGTTCTCATGGAGGGCAAGATGAGATCATCAAGACGAGTGGAAGCAAAGGGTCTGTGGTCAGGACAATCAGTAGCAACCAATTATGGGGCCTCACAAGTTCTGGGAGGGGTCCGGGACTATTTCTAGAAGGCCAGGAATCCATTAGAAATTTCCAGGGGGAAAAGGTAGCTGCATCTAAGTTGTATTTTTTTTCTAAGTTGTATTTTCAAAAGCCCAACTAGCAGCCATGTGGACATGGTCTTCTCAGGGTATAAGATAGGTGCTATCCTATCAGAGGCTGGGGTGGACACAGCCCAGGACCTGTATCCTGTTAACATGCACATGAACAGACTTGTCAGGGGATGGCACAGTACTATCAAGGGATGTGGCAGACATAATTATGTTGGGTGGTAGGATGGACACAATTTTGTTAGGGCACAAGGTGGACACAGTCTTCAGGAATTGGGTGAGTCAGTCCTGATGGGATGTATGGTGGGCATGGTCCTGTGAGGGGCCAGGCAGACTAAGTTCTGGCGGTCCTATGAGAGGTCAAGTGCACACGGTCCTATCAGGGACAGACCCACCCAATTCCTGAAGACTCTGTGAAAGGCCAAGTGGATATAGTCCTGTCAGGGCACAGGGTGGCCATGGTCCCATAAGAGACCTAGTGGCCTTAGTCCTGTCAAGGCTGGAGTGGACACTTTCCTGTCAAAAAAAAATCTGCTGCTTGGTCCAGGACCTTAGCAAGTGAAATGGACAGGGTGGGATAGGTGGGGGTGATATGGACAAAACATGACCTTGGATGGAACATGGTAGAGTAGAACTGGAAAAAAAACAGGTGATGGGTTCAGGAGTCCCCAATAAATGGAGTGGGAAGTTGAGGGTTAAAGCAGTTTGGAGGTGTGTTGAGTGACAATCAAAGATGTTGGGGATACTGGACTTGGGCCGAAGAACATAATGAAATGGTCTTATGGATCTTAGACTGCCATCCCAGGACTCCAGCTTCTGACCTCATCCAGGCTAAGAAAGCTGAGGAGATGGGGCTAGGGAGGCATCATGTGATCACAGGAAGTATAAGCCTGCAACACACCAGGAGTCTTGCAAGACTGAGACCCAGAGCTCAGCTAAGCTACTGAGTGAGGTACCCGGAGTTCAGGACCCATCCTCAGGGCTCAGACCCTTCTTGGTTACGGATGGACAGATTTAAGTCTATACTTGTTTTTGTGCAACCGTGGCCAAGTGATTTAACCTCTGTGAGGCTAACGGGCCTCCCTGAAAAGGCCAAAATGAAAGGAGAGAGTCCATGAATATGTCCATGTCAGGGGCCAAGCAGAGAAGGGTCCATATTGACTGTTACTGCCTCTGTCACATGGTCAGGACCTGTTGTGTGGCCCATAATAACATAGAGCCCATACTCAGGAAGCCAGCATGGTAGCATGTTCCCTGGAGCCCTGCCCTTCTCGTCCACCATAGATGCCTCAGCTGTCTAAGCATAGGCTTGTGGTTCCTGGCATTGGTCACCACAAAGCCCCTTCACCATGAGTCCATTCCCACACTGTGCAGTGAGATGGCTTGCCATTTGGAGCCATGGGGCCTGGCTTTCTGGTGAGGGCTGGGGCTGAGTTTCCTCATCTAACCATGATCTAACCATGTGGTGTGGTGAATGTTGAGGCAATGTGGTATAAACATGCAATGGTTGCAGACTGGCGGGCAGGGACTGACGCTCTGGAACATGTACTTCCTCCTTAGAGTGCGTGGAGGGTCCCAACATCGCTGCCATCGTAGGGGGTACTGTGGTAGGCGTTGTGCTGATTGGTGTCCTCCTGCTGGTCATCTGGAAGGCTCTGACCCACCTGAGTGACCTCAGGGAGTATAGACGCTTTGAGAAGGAGAAGCTCAAGTCACAGTGGAACAATGTAAGTTCTTGAGCCTGGGGGATCCTCATGGGTCATGTGCCTCCTGTCTTGCAGGGGGGGGCTGCATATGTCCCTGAGGGCTGCATACACCTGGCCCCAGCAGCTAAGCCTCTGTGTGCACTGCGATGAGCAAGGCCTTGGGAGGGCCCCCCTTCTGGCTGGCTCCTCTAAGTAATGGTTATCGATTGACTCCAGTGGCTTCCTAGAATCAGCCCCTGATGCCCTCCCTGCACTGGCAAGACTATGTTTGGTTTCTCTCCAGGACAACCCCCTCTTCAAGAGCGCCACCACAACGGTCATGAACCCTAAGTTTGCTGAGAGCTAGGCCTCCTGTGACGACGACAAAGTGCCAAGATCAACCAAATAGGACCCTCAAATGTCGCTGCCTCCACCCTGTGACCATGATGTGGCTTACAGCTCACCACAACATCACCAAGAACCCAAAGCCTACTCTGTTTCTTTCCACCTTTACAATGATAGGCTGCCAGGTTTTCTCATGTCCTGGATGAGGTACCAGGAAGACTCATTGGCTGATCTGTGCAGTCTTTCTATCAAGTCTTGAAAAAGAATCTCTCAATTTAGGAAGCTCCACACACGTTCACCTATGTAAGGGAGGATGCCAGTCTCAGTAAATGTGATACCAGTTTATTCATAATGAAACTTATCAGGGTACAAAACTATTTCCCATTTATTATAGTGTGAACCAGTCATGTATATAAATAATAAAACTTCCGTTTAGGCTTTCCATAGAAGCTGGATTCTATGATGCCCCTCCTCCCCACAAAGCAAGGATGATGGGCTCCCGGGTGCTTTGTCTCATTGTTGACTATTCTTTCATATTCTGAGGGTTCATTGAAGTTTTGGGCCATGGGCTGGACCTCTGTTCTCGTTCTTCCTTACCTGTGGGCCTGTGCATACAGAGCTTTCAAAGAAAGGTGTCATGGTCCCACAAAATAGTTTAAATGGCCCCCTCGCCTCCCCAGCTGCCTTCACCTGCCTGTCAGGTTCAGGCGCAAGAGAACTGGCTGGAACACAAGGTAAAAGGAATTTTAGAAGGTGCTCCTTTTTTTGTGATGGCTTGGAAATCACTGTCGAGCCAGGTTCTGAATGACTGAGCCCAAGTTATGTGGAACTATGGTGTGCCAGGGTCTGAAGGGTGACCTATGTATTAGTACTCTTATAAAAGAATTATTGTGCCTCATGGCTTCCGAGGGTTCAGCCCATGCTTTCTTTACCTCGTGTACTTGAGAAGAGCATCATGTCAGTAGGAGTGTGCGCTGGCAGCTGCTCACTTCATGGCAGTCAGGAAGCAGAGACAGGAAGGGACCCGCAACAGTATACACCAAGGACTCACCTGCAGGGACCTATTTCCTCCATCTGAGCCCTGCCTCCTAAAATTTCCAAAACCTCTCAAAATTGTGCCACTAGCTAAGGATCAATCCCTCAACCCATGGCCTATTTGGGAGGCTACTTCATATCCAACCCATAACACCTGGCCTTATAAATGACCACCTGGCATGTGTATCCCAGTCTCAGAGAAAGTAGAGGCTGGCTGTGGCCAGAGAGGCCCTTGAGGTGGGGAGGGAGGCACAGAATCCCAGTGTCTTCATGTGCTTTATGTAAAGATGTGCACTCTTGCTCAGATCTGCTTGTGCATCTGTCTGTGAGATGCCCATAGTACTGAGTCCAAGTCTCAGATTCCTGTATCTGCATCCTAATCTAGTTATTGATCTTCTCTGAAAATATAATTCTTTGTTAAAATTTCAGCAAAATGGTTGATTAAATGACATTTCCAATTCATTCAAAGAGTACCAGTGGTGTATGCCACTTACCAGGCAAGGAGTAAGGCACAGCAGGACCCCTGCATCAAGATGAATGATCCTCAGAAGACCACAGTGGTAGAGATGAGCAAGCAGCAAGGTAGTCTCTCTCTCTCTCTCTCTCTCTCTCTCTCTCTCTCTCTCTCTCTCTCTCTCTCTTTTTGTAAGTAGCTAGTTAGGGACACAAGCCTAAAAGAGTGTAAATGTCAACCTGCCCTGCCCTGGTGAGACTTAGAAGGCAACTTGCAGTCTTAACTTAAACTTGGGCTGGGGAGATGGCACAGTAGTTAAAGGTGCTCATTGAGATGGTGATCAGATACAATTCTCTGTTCTCTTTACCTTCTAGTTCTTCCTCCTTCTTGGAACTTTTTGCCCCCATCTTTAACTTTGGGTTCTTTCTGGGTCTGTGGTCTTCTCCTTGACCCACCAACCAGTCAAACAATCAAGGTCAATATATACATTTGAACTTAACTAATAAAGCTCGTTCCAACTTGATGCCTAATTTACATATAGGCACAGGCTAGTCAAAATCTCAGCACATAAAAACCTCATTCCAGAATGCTGACTGACTACCCATTTTTCTGAGTTCCCCTCTCCATCACTGGGAGCTTTTTTAAAAATTTCAATAAAACTTTGCAAGCTGGTTGTGTACACCTTTAACCTCAGTACTCAGAAGGAAGAGGAATGAGGCTCACCATGGGTTAGAGGCCTGCCTGGGACTACAGAGTGAGTTCCAGGTCAGTCTGGGTTAGAGTGAGACTCTGCCTTGGGGGAAAAAAACAAACAAACTTCATTTTCTTATCCTTCTTCTATTGCCCTTGCTTGTCACTCATTGCAATGGGGAGACAACAAACTTGACCCTGAAAACCAGTAATGCAGCAGTTACCTTCTTGTTGCTTGGACAAAACACCTGACCAGAAACATCTTATGGAAGGAAAGGTGCTTAGTCATATAAACATAAGGCTACGGGGGACATGCCACATTCAAACTACCACATTCTACCCTGTCACCAATAGATTCATAGCTATCTCATGATGCAAAACACATTCAGTCCAACTTTAAAAGTCCCCATAGTCTTTACCAATCTTAACCCCATTCAAAAGTCCAAAGTAAAAAAAAAAAAAAAAAAAGCCAGGTGTGGTGGCACATGCCTTTAATCCCAGCACTCGGGAGGCAGAGGTAGGAGGATCGCCAAGGCCACCCTGAGACTACATAGTGAATTCCAAGTCAGCCTGGGCTAGAGTGCGACCCTACCTTGAAAAACAAAAACAAAACAAAACAAACAAACAAACAAAAAAACATAGCCAGACATGGTGGTGCACACCATTAATCCCAGCACTCCAGAGGCCAAGATAATAGGATCGAAGTGAGTTTGAGGCTAGCCTGGAATTCACTGTGTAGTCTCAGGGTGACCTTGTACTTCTGGTGATCCTCCTGCCTCCCGAGTGCTGGAATTAAAGGAATCTGCCATCATGCCCTGCTATATCTTAAATTTTGATTAATCATCTTCCCACACCCTCTTCTCCTTGCCTCCTCCCACCCAATCCTACAATCTTTAGCTCAGGTGTGAATACTTTCGGTGGCTGAGCCATGAGGAGGAAGTGTGATCCAAGGGTGGTCCTTGGGTCCATGTCCAGCTCCATTTCTTCTAGACTTTGGCACCTTGAGTGATGTCTTCTGTCTTGTCAAAAGTCCAGGTGAGGGCTGGAAAGATGGTTCAGTGGTTAAGGCACTTGCCTGCAAAGCAGAAGGACCCAAGTTCAATTACCCAGTACCCATGTAAAGCCAGATGCACAAGGTGGTACATGCATCTGGAGTTCATTTGCAGTGGCTGGAGGCCCTGGCACACCAGGACACACTCTCTCTCTCTCTCTCTCTCTCTCTCTCTCTCTCTCTCTCTCTCTCTCTCTCATAAATAAAATATTTTTTAGAAAAGTCCAGGTAAACTGGGTGTGGTGGCGCATATCTTTAATTCCAGCACTTGTGAGGCAGAGGTAGCAGGATCATTGTGAGTTCAAGATCAGCCTGGGCTAGAGTGAGACCCTGCCTTTGACAAAACCAGATAAAAAAGTCCAGTTGTGGGGATAACTGAGTGTCCTGTCTCAGGGAGGACTAGGAAAGGGTGGCTGCTCACCAAGGGTGGGAGACTAGACTTTTCTGAATCCCTGAGCCTGAGAAGTCTCATGGAGCACGAACCAAGACCACGACCTGTGAAGCCAACAATCACCCAGCCCCACGGGAACCATCCTACATTCCGGAGATGCGTGATCCACATCCTTGCTTAATCCAACCATGGAAATCGGGCTTTGTCCTGGAGCTCAACCCCTCCCTTTCTCAGTGCCTCCCCCCTCCAGAGCCCAGGCCCAGGCCACCCTCCTAGCCATCTCCCCTCCAGGAGTTCAAAGTCCCAGACCCTCTAGCCACTGCTTTGTCCTCTTGCACTGAGTATCCAAATGACCAGATGCACTATGGGCCAGGAGGCAGCATAATTTTCTCACACAGCTGTCTGTAAGTAATTTTTAACCTGCTGAGGAATGTACCCAGACTGACAAATCAGCCACACAGACCCTTCACTACCACGGGAAACTCCAGCAGGTGACTCAGGTAATGCACAACTCTGGAGTTGGCCCTGGAATTCCCGGAACTTTGGGGCTTTGGCTCCAGTCTGTGCTATGAAAGCCCCTTTCTGTGGCTCTGGGAAGTGGACATCCTGACATGGCTTAAGGCCATTGCATCAGTGTCTGCCAAATTCCTTAACCATCTTTCATCTTGGAAAATCACACACTTTGGGTTCACAGTCTCATTGCTTCTCTTATAGTTTTTACTTTCTGGATCACAAGGCATGTAGGGTTTTCCCATGAGCCCAAAGCTCTCCACTTAACTGCAGAGGTATCTGCAAAGTTCAAGGGCATTAAATCACATCTGACACCCTTCTCCCTCTTGGCTTCTGTGTGTAGATAAAATGGGAACTTGGGCTATACTTTTTGTTAAGCTTCTGCATCACTGAAGACCCAGTTGGATTTTAGAGTGCAATGTTTAGAAACGAATGTTTGCAGATGCCCAGACTCACCAACTCTCATTAAACGAGGACTGGGTGCTGCACTGCCAGGAAGAGTGTATGCGTTCTCTGCACATGCATTTTCAAGCATGTTTCTGTGTGATAGAAAATTCCATGAGACCACAAAGTCTTTGCCCCAGGAAAACTGGGAGCATTTAGTCCCCACCCAGTTTACTGCCTCTGAGACCTGCTCCTCAGAAGTGCAGGGAGAAAAGGGACTTTATCTACCCACTGTGCCAAAGGGAGGTGAGACCTGCTTGTTAAAACAATCCTTGGTATGCTGGCACCCCAGTGACCCGATACCCTTGTGCCTGGGTGTTGTGAAGACTTCCCGTAAATGCTTGTACCAGGCCCAAGGAAACTGCACAGAACCAATGGGTACAGTCTTCCCTGAAGGAGGTGGGCATGGAAGTTAACCCTGGGCTGTGGCCTTCAGTAATGAATGCCTAGTCCAGGGCTCTCACTTACTTCCTGGCGGCTGAAGCTCACTGTGGTTGTGTGACTTTGGTAGAGATCACGGTGGTAGAAAAGGAGGAACTGGCCAGGCGTGGTGGCGCATGCCTTTAATCCCAGCACTCGGGAGGCAGAGGTAGGAGGATCGCTGAGTTCAAGACCACCCTGAGACTGCACAGTGAATTCCAGGTCAGCCTAGGCTAGAGGGAGACCCTACATCGAAAAACCAAAAAGAAAAAAAACAAAAGAAAAGGAGGAACTGGGACTTGGGCTTATCATGGCTTCAGAGTAGAGTGTTGACCCAGAGCACAGCTGTCACCTGGAAACGATGAGAACTTGATGGAGCTTTTCTCTGCTGTCATTTTGGCTATAACTCAGGAGTTAGGGTGTTGGCTGTTCAGTCATACAAAACTTCCATCTGTGGCCTCCAGGTTCTTGTCTTGTGGTTTTGTTGAAATCCACAGACCATAAAGGATGAAGTTTAGAAAGATTTTATTACAGAGCTTAAGAAACAGAAATAAGGCAGAGTTCCTGATTAGCATGGGAGGGGAGAAAATGGGAAATCCCACCTAGTTACCCTGTTTGGGGTCTTTCATAGGAATTTATTGGGTGGGAGGTGAGCTGATCAGTATAGTCTCCACGTCAGGTATCCAGGTGCTGCTGGATTCCCTGGACAGAGAGTAAACCCATCTACAGTCCTAGGAAAGGGAATTATCCTTCTGGGAAGGCCTGCTCTTCCAGGGGTCTTCTGACATTTCTGCCCTCTAGCAAGAAGGAGGCTGGAGACTCCTTTAAGGAAAAGAGATAAGGAAGAGCCAGATCCACCTTTACAGGCCTAAGGACATTTCTCGCTTTCACTTTTGGGGACACTGCCACCTCTGGCCTCAAAAGCAGTTCATTCTTTTTTTTGTTTTGTTTTGTTTTGTTTTGTTTTTTTGAGATAGGGTCTCACTCTAGCCCAGGCTGACCTGGAATTCACTACGTAGTCTCAGGCTGGCCTTGAACTCACGGCAATCCTCCTACCTCTGCCTCCCGAGTGCTGGGGTTAAAGGCGTGCGCCACCATGCCAGGCTAGCAGTTCATTCTTGAAACCTCTCTGAGTGACTGTGGCATGACAACATGGACTCAGGTTGCCCCCAAATAACATGTTCCAGCGTGGAAACCGTTTCATGAACTTTTTATAAACAAAGCCATAAATCACGTTTTCAAACACATTGGAGGAAATGTCAGGTAGGCAGGTTACAACAAAGCAAGGACCCCCAACATAAGGCCTCAGATGTTATCTGTTGACATTCCTAGCTATCGGAATCATAGAAACTAGTGGTCTAAATTAAAACATTACACAATTTTATCTGACATTCAAAGTTTATTAGGTCAGACACAGTGGTAGGGAACAAGTGACAAGGAACTAACAAGAGCCGAGATTTTTCTGGCTCTTGATTTGCAACATTCCAACGCTCCACAATTATGACATTCTAACAGCCAGTCAGCCTTGTGGAACCTTTAATATAGGTGTGTTTTCTTTTTTTTTTTCTGGAAACTTCACAACATCCCTTCAGAGGCCATAGGTGGTCTACACTTCTTGTGTCTGGCTTCCTATTGCTGCTGTGATGGGGTCCAGAAGGTTCTGGTCCAGTGAGGAAAGAACTCAACAGCATTGCAAAGGAGCTCACAGAAGTCCACAGTGATGATGGTTTTATACATATTCATGAGGGGGATGACCTTCTTCCTCTCTCAAATCATAACAGATTATATCTTCCTTTTAAGCCGCAGTTTTTCCCCCCACCCCCTCCCGCGCTGTCACAGCGCCCCGCGGCTGTGACTGTGTTGCGCAGGCGTATTGGACCCCAGCCGCGCCCGGGGGCGGGCTAAGAGCACGGGGGCGGGGCAAGTCGGAGCCTGCGGCTGCGCACTTTCAGGCCCCGCCCCTCTCGTTCGTTTCCTGCGCCTCGCTCCGCTCAGTCGGGCCCAAGTCGAGGAGCTCGTCGTCGTAGTGTGACACTTCGGAGGCGCCGAGCGGGCGACGCAGCATGGCGCCCCTGGGCGCGATGTCCGGGCCGACGGCGCGCTGCGGGCTGGTCCTCGGCGGCGCCGCGCTGCTCCTGCTGCTCGTCCCGGCGGCCGTGGCGCAGGAGCCAGTGGCCCCCGGTAAGGCCTGGGCTCGGGCGGGCGGGCGGCCGGGGGTCCCGTCGGCCCGGGGCGGAGGCTGAGCCCCGGGGTGGGCGCCGGGTGCGTGCGCAGGCTACGTCCACTGCGGCCACGCCTCGCGGCGGCGGCGACGAACAGCACGACCCCTCACCGGCGGGCGGGCGGGGGGGCTTCGCGGTGGCCCTGGACATCCGGGGTCTCTCTTGACCTCGGCACGACCCCGGGGAGGACCCCCGCCCCTCAGGGTGGCTCCGCGCATGCTCCTCCGGAGCTGCGGACGCTGTTTCGTGCCGGGAGACCCCGGCCGGCCGATCCGAACCGAGGTCGGCACCGCCGGCCAGGAGTCCGGCTCGGAACGTCCAAGCTGTCAGCCAGGAGGGTCGCCTGGCACCTGCTTCGCGACCTTGGCCATCCTTAGCTCCCCGCTCGTGTTAGCCCAGGCGATCAAGGTGGCGCGGTTCGTCTTCGCGACCTGTTGTCGCAGCGCAGGATTGTTTAAGTTTCTTATCTGCGTCCAGATACGCCCCGTCTGTGACCTGCGCAGCGCGTGTTTCAGGGGTTGAGGGCCTTCCCTGGGTCCCCAAAACACATGCGTGAGGACGTCACACCGAATATGCCAAAGGAGGCTGATGACACAGGAAGCCTTCACAGTTTCCGGCGAGGGGAACATCCGGGACTTGGCCTGGCTTTGGGGGTCTTCCTAGCCTAGCTTCCCAAGGGCAGTTTGGGGAGGAGCAGAGTGTCTGTCTCTCCGTGGGGATAGTAATGCCAACGCGACACCTGCTAATGTTTAAAACTTTTTTTTTTCTTTACATTAAGAGTATATCACATCTATCCAAAATTTACATTTAAATATTTCTGTGTGCTTTGTTGGGGTGCAGATGCTAGTAATCCATCATGTGTTGAAGATCTTTAGAGCACAATTCATGGAGTTCAACTTTCATAGGGCTTTTGGACCCCGTATTGATGGTATATTCAGAGTCATTACCCCAGTGCTTCAAGTGGGGATAGGTGGTCCCTTGAGGGGGATTATTCGGATTACCCTGTGGTTGGGACTCGGTGTGGAGCCCAATCTTCAGTTCCCCTCCTGCTCCATAACCCAGGAGAACCCAGCTTTCTTCACAAAGTTGCACAAGATGCCACCGTGTGCGCATTTTGTATGGCTTGGTACATGCTACCCCTCCTGGCCTTCATTTTCTCTTGAATACCACAGTGACCAGGACTTGTTTGTTTAAGACAATGTCCTCTCTCCTCACCTGAAGTTGACAGTGTGGATGGTCTCTGCCTTCACCAGAGTGAGCACCCGGCTTTGGGAGACCTGTGTGACTGATGCGTGATGAATAATACTGTTTTCACATTTTTGGGAATTATCTCCCCACATGTAGGTGTGTCCTTTCATAGGTTACACATTAGTTGACTCACCTGGAACTTGATGGATATTCAAACATGAGTCACTTTTTTTGTCTTTTCATTTAATTTCTAAAGTGAGTGAAAGTTTAAAAGTCAGTCCATGGAATCTAGGCTGAAGCCTAAGTCGAAGGGCCTCAGGGTCAGGACATTCACATTCCATGCTGCACGGAAGAACTTCAAGGACATCTTCTCTTATCTCAACATGTGGTTGTGTCCCATGACGAGGTAAGAGATACAGCCTGTGGCTGCTGAGAAGTGCACACTGTAGAGAGCTGCAAATAGTGTGTTTCCTTCCTTTCAACGAGAGCTGTGGACTTCATGAAAAGAGGTCAGCCTGATGCTGGTGCTTCCTGGTACTGAAGACCCACCCTATGTTGGCCTGAGGAGAAGTGCTCAGCAATTCTGCCCCTTCCTCCTGGACTCACATGACTCAGACTGGCCTGTAATCGAAAGTCCCAGGGTACACGGAGCTCAGAGTATGTGTCTTAGAGCTTAGTTCTTTGGGTTCATGAAAGACCAGTGAGTAAAACATCCTGTGAAAAAGGCCTGGACCTTGTCAACACCATGGCCGTTGTGTTAGACTGCCAGGCCTTTCTTTCTTGTACATAACTTAGGAAAGAAGGTTGGAGAGAGTGAGTTCACCACACCTGGTACCTTCCTCTCATCATGATCAGATCTCTTTGCAGTGAGCCCTGAATGCCCCTCCAAGTCATGTAAAATAGCTGATGTGTTACTGCTTTTAAACTTTTTGCTGCAAATCGACAAATTGTAATCACATTGCTTGTTACTGTCTTGACCAAATCAAAGAAGCTGAGGTAGCCTTTGAGCCCTTCTATTTTGAAGAGATAATTCCTAAAGCCAAGACATTTAATGATTTGTGGGCTGTGAACGCTTGATTTAATAATGAACATTCTGTACTCAGATTTTATCAGTTACCCCAGTGATGTCCTTTTCTAAAGTTCCTTAGCCTCTGAAATCCAAAGTTCCAACTGTTAAATCCTTAACTCCACCATTCTAGACTAGCTCCTCAGCCTTTTTTCTCAGAAAGCCAGTGTGTAGGAGGACCCCATTTTGGTGTTGCCCTTCAGTGGACAGACCTGGGAGGTAGGCTCCAGAATGAGTAATGGTACCTGGCTGTCTCTGGCCCTGCAGGGGCCTCGGGTGCTGGTTCCCATCTGCTCTAACGGGGAAGTCAGTATGTGGTAGTTTTTGTCATCATAGTTTACTAGTGCATCTGTCCACGTATCCAGCTGCAGCCCTCTATGAATGCACCTGCAAGTCAGTGGCAGCTGCCCATATACTTCCCTGAACTGGGCAGGCCTGTTGTTACTCAGCCCAAGGATTGTCTTGGTGTTCTTTTTGGTTGTTTTGAGAAAGTCTTCCTTTGTAGCCTAGGCTGCTTAGAATGCTAAATCCTTGAGTCTTAGACCCTGCAGTGCTGGAATTACAGTCATCCATCACCATGCCCGTTTTTATTTAGAGATAAATTTATCCTACTGTGTTATGCAGGAAGCTCTCTGGACGAATTTTCCCTTTAACTCAGTTCCTGTCCTGTCCAGATGTAGACTGCCACTGTCAATCCCCATTATTCAGCCCCTCCCCCCAATGTGGCCCCAGCAGGTGGGTGAGCTTCCTCTGCCTAGAACTGTCTGGCCTTGGAGTCACTGAATATGACCTTTGGTGGAAGGCTTCTTTTAAAATTTATTTATTTTCAAGGGGGAGGGAGGGAGGGAGGGAGGGAGAGAGAGAGAGAGAGAGAGAGAGAGAGAGAGAGAGAGAAAGAGAAAGAGAGAGAGAGAGAGGAGAGAAGGCATACCAGGGCCTTTTGCCCCTATAAACGAGCTCCAGACTCATGCGCCACTTCATGCATCTGGCTTATGTAAGCATTGGGGAATTGAACCCAGGTCTTCAGGCTTTACAAGCAAGCTCCTTTAACTGCTAAGCCATCTCTCCAGCCCCTAAGGCTTCTTTTAGCCCATGTGGTGCTTTTCAGTTTCTTCCTTTTCATTGCCTTTGGTGGCTTGAGGTGATCCACTGTGTGTGTGTTCAGTCTGTCCACTCTCTTGGATGTGCACATCTGGGCTGTTTTTAGTCAGTGTCATTACAGATAGTTGCAGTGAGCATGCCTGTACAATCTTGCTGTGAACGTGTGTTCTAATTTCTCTTGGATATACTTCTGAGTGGCATTGCCATTCATGAAGTGGGCGTGTTTGTTTGGTGAGCAGCTCTAGGCTGTTTTTGAAAACTGTTGGATCACTTGACACTCAGCCATTAACACACTGTGTCCATTGCTGTGTAGCCTTGATCCTTGCCAGCATCCCACATCCCTCTCTAGTTTTAGCCATTCTAGAGAAATTTGAATTCTCATTCCCTGTTGAACGGTGTTAAGTGCAGTAGTGAGCACTCTTCAAAATGCCCTTTGTTTTAAGGGATTGGGGGGGGGGGAGAAGCCTTTGGTCCCTTGCTGGTTTATTCCTACACCACTTCTATACTTCTGATGCTTGAGTTCCAAAGCTGATAGCTGTTAGGAGCGTGACCCGTTTCTGAAGCCACAGTGTTGTGAGTACTGGCAATGTCCCAGGCTCTGCATGACTGGAACGGGCATTCTCCTGGGGTTGTCTTCTGAGGCTGGCCATAGGCCCGTGAAGTCTAGAAGTCAATCAGCAAACACGGCTGTGCCTCTGTCTCCCAGAGAGTAGTGTGCTGATGGCAGTAGGTCTCCTTGCAGCTCACCTCTCTGAAAGAGAGCCATAAAGCATAGCTGTTGTTTGAATTCCCTTCCAGGATCCTGTGTAGATGGTGCTGCAGGGTGGCTCTTCTGGCTCCCTGCTTACATCAGGAGTCAGTTGTATCCCTTCAAAGCAGAGGTTCACAGCACTAGGTACTGGTCCTGTCTGAGACTATCTGCTCTTCATGTTGCCTTTGTCTCTCGCTACAGGTTGCGCTCAGTACACAAACAGATCCTGTGAAGAGTGCCTGAAGAATGTCTCGGTAAGTGATGTGTCCCAGATGCTATGGGGAGGCAGGCCCACTTCCTCCAAGTCCAGGGAAATTTATGTGTTTGAAGGGTTCTATTGTTTAGGAATCCTAGGGTATTTTTCGAAGCAGTTACTAAGCAGGCTTTGCCTGCAAAGCCTAAGGGCCTAGGTTTGTTTCCCCAGCACCCACTTAAAGCCAGATACACAAAGTGGCACATGCATTTGCAGTTCATTTGCAGTGGCACACCCATTCTCACTGTCTTTCTATTTCTCTTCTCTCTCCCTCCCTCTCCTTCCTTCCTTTCTGTCTGTCTGTCTCTCTCTCCCTGCTTGCAAATAAGTAAAAAAAAAAAAAAATCCTAATCTTCCACTTTGTGAAGTGAACCTTCTGCTTTGTGAAGATTTATGGATGGGTCATTCTGGGATCTGATGGAACTGGCATCTGTTGCAGTCAGCTTTCTAGTTGCTGCGCAGAAAGAACCCAAACAAAAGTGGCTTGTAAAGGAATGGGTTTATTTGGCTTACGGACTCGAGAGAACCCTGACTAATACAGCATCCAACCACCCATTGGGAGAAATAGGGGCAGCAATGGGGAAACAGCACCTCAGCAGAGATCTCATGAAGATGTATGTGAGCATCTGTTTTGTTAAAGGGCTGTCAGTTTTTCCACTGTGGTGGAAACGTGCTTTTCACTTTGTGGGACTTCAGTGGACAGTGGCAATTGGTGATAAAAATCAGCAGCTGCTCCCACCTTGGGTTCTGACATGGGTAGCACTGACTGCTGGGAGTCCGCTCCTTTTAGTGGCATTTCCTATAGGAGGTCATTTCAGACATCATTACAGCTCCCTGTTGTACTTGCCTTGCATCTCATTGCCATGGGCTGTGTGTGATGATACAGTCTAGGGTTGAACTGCCCTGAACCCAGACAGCAAGGTGCCAAAGGGCAAGGTGCTAGGGGCTAAGCCTAGACCTGATGGTTTTTCTAAAGACAGGGTTCTGGAAGAATGCGGGAGTACCTGGAAGCCTTCAGGGACCAGTGAACTAGAAATGATGTTTCAGCCGCTGAGTGTCTTTGGCATTGCCAATTGTTTACCACAGCTCATTAGTTTAGTTTAAAAAAAAAAAACCAGGGGGCTAAAGAGATGGCTTGGTGGTTAAGGTGCTTGCCTGCAAAGCCTAATGACCCAGGTTCTGTTCCCCAGTACCTACGTAAAGTCAGATGCACAAAGTGGTGCATGCCTCTGGGATTCATTTGCAGCAACTAGAGACCCTGGCATACCCATTCTCTCTTTCTCTCTCTCTCTCTGCAAATAAATAAAAATATTTTTTTAAAATAACCAAAACAAGAGCCACATGAGTGCTGTGTTTTCTTAAAAGCTTGTCAGAAACATAGAAAATCAAGCCAGGTGTGGTGGCACACGCCTTTAATCCCAGCACTCGGGAGGCAGAGGTAGGAGGATTGCCATGAGTTTGAGGCCACCCTGAGACTACAGAGTGAATTCCAGGTCAGCCTGGGCTAGAGTGATACCCTACCTTGAAAAACCAAAAAAAAGAAAAGAAAGAAAGAAAGAAAGAAAGAAAGAAAGAAAGAAAGAAAGAAAGAAAGAAAGAAAGAAAGAAAGAGAAAATCAGACATTTACTTGAGTTGTTTTAAAGTAGAACATACCCAACAACTGTAAACAAATCAGGATGGAACCACAGGGATGGAAAAGGTTCTTGGCAGCAGGATCTGCTGCTGTTTGCCATATGGTACTTGGAACACCAAACACACCACAGGTGTAAGATCTGTACAGATAGGTCAGGCGAGTTTTATCAGCTCAGTATTCGGTACATTTTAATGTTCTTGTGATAGACATTACCCCAACCAGACCCAAACCTGATCTTTTTACCATATTAAAGATAAGTAACTGTTCCCATCAAGATTTCCAGTAATAGGAAAAGACTCCACTTCGGCTGGCAGGGTCAGTGTTCCTGAAATAAGAAGTGTTGTCCTGTGTGTCATCTGCTTGAGGATACCTGCCCAGGCCAGCTGTACTGCACCCCCCACCCCATCACCCTAACAATCCACTGGAGAGTGAACACCCTCTGCCTGCCTTAGGCTGCAGTGGCGAATGTGGTGGGCTCTGCCTTGGGCTCTGACCTACTTTGGTTTGACAGTGCTGTCTCATCACTGTTTTGACCTCGCCCCATTTGTGAGGCTCAAACATCAGCTCCCAGGAGGCTCTCCAGTTCGGAGCCTTGCTGTGGCACTCAGCACAGTATAGGAGTTCCTACACAGAATCCAATTGCAAACACCTAGGGAGCACCTGCTGGGGCAGGCCAGTCCCATGTCCCTGGAGGACTCAGTGAAATCTACATACACCTGCCCTTGCACAGAGGTTGGTAGAGACACTGCAGTGTGTGGAGTTCAAAGAGGCTGTGCTGTGGAAGCAGACCTCTCTGTGGAGAGGGGTTCCTGGGGGAGGTGGGTGGCCAGGTTAGGTCTCTGAGGCAGAATATGCCTCCTTGAGGACATAGGCCTGGGGAAAAGGGCTAAGGAGAAAGAAGCAGGCTGTAAAGGCCTGGGGACAGGGTGGCTTGAAGGCCCAGATGGGCTCTGTTAGGGACCTTGTTGGGTGAAAAAAGGGCCAGTATGTGGGGCATTGACTGAAATCAGTGAGGGGGAGTAGGACTAGGCGGATTTAAAGCCCTTCACAGAAGTGGTGTGGTGGTCACATCCTACAGTCTGCATATGGTGCTGGTCTCTTTCAGTGTCTGTGGTGCAACACAAACAAGGCGTGCTTGGAATACCCTGTTAGGAAGATCTTGCCCCCTGCTTCCCTTTGTGAGTTGAGTTCTGCACGCTGGGGTGTTTGCTGGGGTAAGTTGTTTATATTTATTTCTTGCAAAATTAGTGCTTCCTGGACTATTCCAATAGTGCCTATTCAATCAGCTTGAGTTGCTGACATTGTGACACTCCATTGGAAGGAAGTCAGCTAGTAATGGTCTGGTATCTGGCATCAGCTGAGACCTAGAGGGTTCTGGCAGGGTCATTAGCCTCTGCACTGGACACTCACTATTTTCTAGAAGGGTGGGGAAAGGGCATGTGGGAAGCCTGTCTTAATTTCTCTGCTTGTGATGTGCTGGGGTGTTTGTGGGCCACCTGTTGTGACTCCTTGCATGGATTCCATGGCCCAGCATTCCCCAGCTGAGACCCCTGTTGGCCCGGGCATAGTATCTGACTTTTCACAGGTGTTCCCTCAATAGAGAAATTAGCACAAATTATTTTTTACATTCTCTTTAAAATAAGTTTTGCTACCTGAAACTCATTTTCCAGCAGTGAACTATCAGTCATTTCCTTTGGTAATGTCAGGTACTGGGATCACACAGACCTCCTTAGCACTGTGGAGGAACTAGTGTTACTTAGAACGGTTTGAGGATTGCTCTTGGGTTGTTTGTACTGTGGGTCCTCTGTCCCTTATCATGTGTTTAGCAATCTTTGTAACAGATTCCTGTCTCAGAATCCCATCAGCCTTCATCTGAAATAACTTGCCTGATGTTGAAGTCCCAGAGCATCCAGAAGTTTAAGGATGTCGTTGGGGGAGGGGAGGGAGGGATGGGGAGGTGATGACTATCAAGTGCAAGGACCCATCATGTCTGTCCTTGTACAGAAAAAAGGCCTTTTGAGGCTTTGGCACCACTCGCCCCTGCCCTCTCCTTAGACCAGGGACTCTGGCTTTGGAGCTTTTGACTGTCACTCATGCATTCGCTATCAGTGCATCGCTTCAGTGAAGTCCACATGTCCCAAATGTTCCTCTCTAGACTAGCTTGGAGTCTGTTGCGTGGACACGTGTTCCCCTGATATTTCAACACACATCAGGACATCAAAACTCAGCAGAATTGAGAAAACGATTCCACTTTGGGAAGGCCCTATTCCTGAGAGACCTTGGGATGACCTTCACAGAGGGAAGTCCTGCTCTGTGTTATTTTAGCTATCCCTTACTGAGGCTACTTAACCTTAGCAGGTCTGCCCTGCATGTGATAGCATGGCCTTCAAGCAGTAGATTCTTCTGGTTGCTCTAGGTAACGGTTGCCTTTGGTCCATTGGGTGGTGGTGGAAAAGGAAGCTTATGATACTGGTTTGCATGACTGATGACTAAAGGGGTTGAGCTGCTTGTCAGGTGGTGGGTGTTCTTGATAACTCTCTTGTGAAATGAAATCCCACCCAGGTTACAGGATAACAAAACATGCACACCCAATCCTGGCATCCAGGAGTGCCAGGGGCTCGTTAGTCATGTGCAGTTGCCACAAGCTGCACCAGGATGTGGGGAGCAGGTGGGCTGGGTACCTGAGTCCCAAGGAAGCATGTCATTGGCTTGTGTGGTAACTTCTGAGATCTGAGAGGGCTGGAAACCTGCTACAGGAGTACATGCCTGTGGTAGGTCTGGTCTCCATGGTAACAAGGGTTGTTTGATGGGCCCAGAGTTAATGTTCCCAGAGCAGAGTTGGGAGGAGTGATGCAGTTTAACCAGAGGTCCAGGTAGCATGAAATCAATACTAACAATACTAATTTTAGGCCTGTATTTTGGATTTTTAGTCTCACAGGTAATTTTAGAATCATTTTGTTCACTTCTAGGAAAAGCTGCCTGACTTTTGGTTTTTCAAGGTAGGGTCTTGCTCTAGCCCAGGCTGACCTGGAATTCACTCTGTAGTCTCAGGCTGGCCTCAAACTCACGCAATCTCCTACCTCTGCCTCCTAAGTACTGGGATTAAAGGCATGCACCACCATGCCCGGCTTTTTTTTTTTTTTTTTTTTTTTTTTTGAGGTAGGTCTCAACAAAAAAAGCCCAGACTGACCTGGAACTCAGCAGTCCTCTTACCTCTACCTCCCCAGTGCTGGGATTAAAGGTTTGCATAACACCATGCCCGATTGATTCTCTAGTCA
>PVHP010007857.1:0-55322 GCA_004024765.1 Zapus hudsonius
AGAGTTAGCAAAATCCCTTGATTTTCATCTTTTTTAATGTATTTACTTTTTATTTTTTGTTTGTTTACAAGAGAATGAATGTGTTTATTTGTTTGCTTGTTTGTTTGTTTGTTTGAGAGAGGAGGAGACAATGGGCATACCAGGTCCTCTTGCCGCTGCAAACAAATTCCACGTGCATGCACCACCTTGTGTATCTGGCTTTACATGAGTACTGGGGAATTGAACCTAGGCCATCAGGCTTTGTAAACAAGTGCCTTTAACAAATGGACCATCTCTCCAACCCTCAATTTTTATCTTTTCAAGGTGTTCTACTAGGGAAGGCAGTGAAAGGAGAGCAATGCACTCAGATAAAATCCAGGCTGCTTACAATCACTTCAGGGAGCTCAGACAAAGACAATGCTTGCCAGAAAGCCAAAGTACAAAGATTTGTCTAAGCTAATTCAAAGTACTACAGAAGAATGATGCAATTTTAACAGTACAATATTTGTGCACTAATTATCTCCTTTTTGTTTTTCAAGATAGGGTCTCACTCTAGCCCAGGCTGACCTGGAAATCACTATGTAGTCTCAGGGTGGCCTCAAACTCATGGTGATCCTCCTACCTCTGCCTCCTTTAATGCTGGGATTAAAGGTGTGTGCCACCACGCCAGGCTTTATCTTCTCTTTAAAAAAAAAAAATTTACATATTTGCAAGGAGAAAGGAGAGAGTGTATGAGTATGCCAGGGCCTCTTGCCACTTCAAACTCCAGATATACACACCACTTTGCACATTTGGTTTTATTTGGGTATACGGAATCAAACTTGGGCTGTCAGACTTTGCAAGCAAGTGCCTTTAACTGCTGAGACATCTCTCCAGCCCCATCCATTAATTATTTTCTAACTGGTAAATTCAATGAAGCCAGTTAAAACCTCAGCTCTCAATTTCTGAGTACAAAGACTGCAGAGTAGAGAGTTTTATCCAATACTTGCAATGTTAAGAGCCAATTCTGTATGTGGTGGGCAGTTTTGTGTCCAAGGACAGTACTATACATACTTCTCCCTTTCTGCCAGAAATAGGAAAGTTCCAGAGAACCAAGCCTGGGCCAGGCACTCCACACTGAGCATTCCTTTTATGATTACAGTGGAAAGCCACACAATTATCTAAAGCTGAAGCTGGATTCTGAAGACCAGAGGAAGTGGAGTACTCTTTGGGTATGGTAAGATGCTTGCTGAGACAATCAACAGATAAATTAGCATAAAGTATGCTGACTTCTTTGGAAAGAATTTTATAAACATAGGACTTAAGACTTCTCATACAATAAACAATACAATCATGGCATTAATAAAGTAAGTAACAGCAAGAAAACAAGTTATCAATCAATCAATAAATCTGTAAATTAATTATGTGCAAGACTATACTAAATAATGAAGGGAATTTTTAAGAGCTATCATCCCTGAATCAGATGCATACAGCAGCTAAGATATACAAAGACTTGTGTTAAAACCAGTCATCAATAATACTCCACAATTCTCTTTTCATCTGTTCTCCAGAGTTACACCCAATTCAGCCACATACATGCCTACTCCTCCATGCCCACATACTGCAATATGCTCTCATAACCATGCTTCTCATTTCATAGAGCAAAGCCTACCTGTCTCTCACGTCATCCCAATGCTGTCTGCATTCTTGACAGTCTACCATATGATCTCTCCAATTCAACTCTCTTCTGGTGTCTTCCCTAGTCCTTCTTCTATCTTACTTCTATACTTATCCATTTTGCTAGAATCATGGAAAAAGAAGTTGTAAAATTAAAAAAAAAAACCCTAAACTTACATCTGAATATTAATTATCTAGCTTTAACCAAACTAAACTGCTTAATTTTTTTTATTATCTATACTTAGATACACTTAATAAGGGATTAATGTGTTGATGTCTCCCATTCCCCTATTTCCCTCTTCCCTGTCCCCAGTCGGTTGGATTTCTTCCTCCGTGGGCAGTCTGGATTAGTCCATGGGGTAGGGGGATGTGAATAGCTTAGGAGTCAACCAAACTGCTTAATTTTTTTAAGCCTCAGTTTCTAAATATACAAAATAAGGCCATCATTACCAAGCTTGCATTCTTTAATAAGTAGGGGTATATATTTAAAAGAGAGGCATGGAGACAAGGCAGAACAGAAATGTTTAATAATAAAGGACATAAAAGTAGTAGTTGTTAGAACTGCATTCCATATTCCTAAGAAGCTAGAGAACATGTTAAGAAGAAATTGGCTAGAGATGGTTCAGCAGCTAAAGGCACTTGCTTGCAAACCCTAATGGCCCAGGTTTGATTCTCCAATACCCACTTAAGCTGGATGCACAGAATGGCACATGCATCTGGAGTACATTTGCAGCAACAAAAGGCATTGGTGTGCCCATGTCTGTTTGTCTGTCTCTTCTTGCAAATAAATCCATAAAAATATTTTTAAAAAGAAGAAATAACAATATTTAAAAGATCTAAATCAGATGTCTAAAGATTAAAAGCTAGGATGCCTGAGGTAAAAGCTATGTTGGAAGCACAGGATGATTAGAATAACAGCAGATTAGATGCTGCAGAAGAAAAAGTTACTGAACTTAAAGATACAGAAATATAAAACACAGACACACATATATGTGTGTATATATATATGTGTGTGTATATATATATACATATATATATATCAAGGCATGGTAGTGCATGCCTAGAATTCCAACTACTAGGAGGCTAAGGCAGGAGGGTTGTGAGTTCAAGGCCAGCCTCAAGCAATATAGCAAGAACCAATCTAAAAAAAAAGGACTACAAAAAATATAGATATTATATATGATATTATATAAAAGTATAATAGTATAATTGGCCATGTATACAAATAAAACTATGCCTCAAGGATGTTGGCAGATGTCTCCCTCAGAGCCATTATTGGTGATGTCAAGGGGGTGTAGACCATCAAGAATTCTAAATAATTTCTCACTATGCTTAAGACTAATATATATATATGTTCTCACCCCATCTATTCAACATTGTACTAAGAATGGTAGCCAGCATAATGAGGTAAAGAAATTAAAGTTAGAGTTGAATAAGTAAAACAATACATTCAGAGATGAAATAACTTTAAGTAGAAAATCCAAAATAATTTATAAAATTAAAATTCTAGTAAAATCAATAAGTGAGCTTAGCCAGATAGAGATCAATGTACAAAAATCAATCTTATTTCTATATGCTAGCAACAAACAATCAAGAAAAAAAACAAAGTCTGTAACCACAGCCTGTGGGGCAGAGACTTAAGAATCACTTGGGCTCACTGACTGATAGCAGCTTAGGATAGCAGCTCTGGTTTGATGGAGAGACCCCATCTCAAGGAAATACATGAATGAGTGATACTCTATCCTCTGCATGCAGTCACATGCATCACTCGCATCTGTGCACACATATCTACACAAACACATACACATACCTATACTACACATCATACACACCATACCATACAGCACACACAACAATTTAAAAAAAAAAAAAACTAGGGCTGGGGAGATAGCTCAGAGGTTAAAAGTGCATTCAAGGCCAGTCTGGACTCCAGAGTGAATTCTAGGATGCCTAAGAGAGCGAGACCCTACCCCCCAACAAAAAAAAAAAAAAAAATCCTAAAAAATACTGCTGAGAAGAACCAAGGAAATGAAATAAATGGAGACTATAGTGTGTTCGTGGCTAGGAAAGTCAATTAAGATGGCAATTCTCCCAAAATCAACCTATATACTCAGTAGTCCCAATCAAGTTCCCACAAAGACGGTTTGGAGGATATGGGAAGCTGATTTTAAAGTGAATATGGAAACTGAAAGGACATAAGAGTCAATGCAGTCTTGAAACAGAACATCAAAGTTGCAGCACTCACACTCGCTGAACTCAAGTCTAAAAAGTCAGTTCAGGTGGCACTGAAATCAAGACAGACAGATAAATGAAACAGTCTATAAAAAGCACCTCACATATAGTAATGGATTTTCTTTTTTTTAATATTTTATTTATTCATTTTCAAGCAGAGAGATGAGAGAAAGAGAGAGAGAGAAAGAGAGAGAGAGAGAGAGAGAGAGAGAGAAACAGGGCCACCAACTTGTGGGTCTGGCCCATGTGGGTCCTGGGGAATTGAACCTGGGGCCTTAGGCACTGGAGGCAAATTCCTTATCCGCTGAGCCATCTCTCCAGCCCTAGTAATGGATTTTCAATCTGTGTACAAAAGCAATTTAGTTTGAAAGAATCTTTCCAACAAATGGCATTAAGACAATTGGTTTCCCTCATGTAAAAACTGAACTTTGACCCATAACTACCAGAAGATATAAAAAGTAGCTCAAAGTGAAAGGAAAGATCTAAATATAAAACCTAAAATTATAACATTTCTAGAACACATGGGAACAACTTTGTGACATTAATCTATAAAAGAAAAACGGGCTGACAGATAGCTCAGAGTGTCAAGTGCCTGCCATGCAAGCATGAAAGCCTGAGTTTGGATCTTCAGCACCCACATAAAATGCTGGGTGTGACAGTGACATCCATAATTCCAGTACTAGAGAGGCAGAGACAGGGAATCCCTGTGGCTCACAGGCTAGCCTAACAGAATCGGTGAGCTCTAGGTTCAACGAGGGACTTTGTTTCAATGAATAAAGTGGAGAGCAACTAAGGAAGAGCCTGACATCAACCTCGGCTTCCACATGCATGCACACGTACATTCACATACATGGGCACATGCATACACACATGCAAGCACATTACATCTCACACACACACACACACAACATATACACAAAAAAAAACACTATAAATTGGATTTGGTCAAAAGTAAGAACTTTGGCTTTTTAGAAGACAGAATTAAGAAAATGAAAAGAAGCCAGGCATGGTGGTACACACTGTAATTCCAGCACTATGGGGGCTGAGGAAAGAGGATCACCCCAACTTTAAGGCTGAGGTCAACCTGATCTACACAGCAAGTTCCAGGCCAGCCATGGATACATGAGCTTTGCAAAAAAAAAAAAAAATGTAAATGAAAAGAAGAAAGGCATGGTCGCACACTCCTGTAATCCCAGCACTTGGGAGGCTGAAATAGGATTACAAAACCAGCGTGGGTTACAGAGCAAGACCCTATCTCATAAAACTAAGAATGAAAAAGAAAAAAAAATGAAAAGGACAGGAGGAAATTTATCAAATTTCTGTATCTTAATAAAAAGGAACTTATATACAAAACGCAAAATGAACTCAAAACTCAATAAATAAGAACATACACAATCAACTTAAACCTCTGTAAGAGGAGGAAAAGTGGTAGGGTATTTGTCATTCCCAGCACTCCAGAAACTAAGGCAGGAGGATCATGAATTAAACACTGCAGCCTGGCATGCAGTGTTTCTCATTATGTGTGCTACAGACCTGCGACCCAGACAAAACAAAGGGCCAGCAATCTGAACAGACCCCTGACCAAAGCAGATACATGGAGAGTAAATAAACTCAAGAAAAAATGCCTAGCATCACTCATCATTATAAGGGAAAAGCAACTTAAAACCAAACTGAAAGGCACTATATAACTATTAGCGTATCAAAAATTAAGAAAACACAGTTGTGGTGGTGCACGCCTCTAATCCCCACACTTGGGAGGCAGAGGTAGAAGGACTGTTGTGAGCTCCAGGCCAGCCAGAGGCTACAGAGTGAATTCCAGATCAGCCTGGGCTAGACAGCGAGACCAAACCATGAAACAAAACAAACAGAAAAAAAATTAAAGTCTGAAACAAAAAACAAAAAAAAAATTAAAGTCTGATAATACCAAGAAGTGGGTCAACATGCAGAGGAATCAGATTTCACATGGTGGATATGTAAAACAATATAGCCATTTTGGAAAAGTTTGAGTTTTTATAAAAGTGAAATATTCATTATAACATGATCCAGTCATTCTACTCTTAGATGTTTGACCAAGAGAAATAAAAGCTATGTCCACAAAAATACCTGTACATGGGGGCTGGGAAGATGGTTCAGTCGATAAAGTCCTTCCCACACAAGCCTGAGCTCAGATCCCCAGCACATACCTGTAACCCCAGTGCTGGGGAGGTGGAGACAGGAGGTGGGGCTTGTTGGCTAGCTAGTCTAGCCAAATTGGTGATTCCAGATTCATGAGAGACCCTGTCTCAAAGAATAAGGTGGAGAACAATTGAAGACCACACCTGTTACCCAGACATACATGTACACATATACACATGCAAAAACAAAAAAGAAAATTCAAAAAAATACTTGTATGTAATAGCAGCCTTGATAAGAGCTAAAAACCAGAAACAACCAATAAGACTCGTTCAGTAGGTAAATATATTATTAATCAACTGAAGTGTGAATACACAGTGAAAAAATACTCAGCAATAAAGAATCGCGGGCCAGGTGTGGTGTATGTGCCTGAGGTCCAAGCAACTAGAAAATGTGAGGAAGGACCATGGCTTGGGCCCAGAAGTTCAAGACCAACCCAGATAACAAAGCAAGACCTTACCTCCAAAAGACCAGAGAAGGGCTGGAGAGATGGCTCAGCGGTTAAGGCACTTGCCTCCAGTGCCTAAGGCCCCGGGTTTAATTCCCCAGGACCCACATAAGCCAGACCCACAAGGTGGCGGCCCTGGTGCGCTCTCTCTCTCTCTCTCTCTCTCTCTCTCTCTCTCTCTCTCTCTCTCTCTCTCTCCTCTCTCTCTCTCTCTCTGTATCTCTCTGCTTGAAAATGAATAAAGTATTTTAAAAAAAGACCAGAGAAATCAACCACTGCTTTAAAAAATAATAGCATGGATAAGTCTCAAAATAATTGTGCTAAGTGAATGATAACTACATATTCCATTTGTATAAAATTTTAGGAAGTGAAAATTAATGTAATGCCAAAACAATCAGTGGCTGCCTGGGATGGGGCTCAGGGGACCGGGGGCATACCGTTAGTTTTTGAGTTTGGCATAGATGCTCAAGGCCTTTTCTGTAATAATGTCAAACTTTATCAGCCAGGTGTGGTGGCTCATTTCTGTAATCCCAGCACTAGAGGCTGGGGCAAAGGAGAAGGAACATCAAATTGTACACTTTGAATATGTGTAGTTGACAGTGTTAATAAATGGGCTTTCTCTAGAATATGATCTTAAGCCTAGGGGTATGATTCAATGATAGAGCACTTGCCTAGCAAGTGTAAGACCCCGGATTCAATCACCACAAATAAAAAACAAGAGTTTAAAACGGGGTCATGGGCTGGGGTGACGGCTCAGTGGATAAGCACCTGTTACACAACTCTGAGCGTCTGAGTTCAGATCCCCAGATCCACATAAGAGCTGGAAGCTGTGGCAGGCTTCTATAATCCCGGTGTGCCGACACCAAGAATCGTGGCAGAGACAAAAGAATTTCCCAGAAGTTCACAAATGGAGTGGTGAAATGGGGTGAAGAGACTGCTTCAAAACAAAGTGGAAGTCGAGGACCAACCTGAAGGTTGTCCTCTGACCTCCATACATGCTCCTTGCATGCCTGTTCATGTACACACATGCATATATACACATACACTAAATAAAAATAAAATAAAAATATGATTATAACCCAGGCATAAGGGCCCACACTTGTAATCCCAGCACTAGCGAGGGTAAAGTAGAGGGATCACCAAGAGTTCAAGGCCAGCCTGAGTTACATAATGAGCTCCATGTCAACCTGGACTACCTCTCTCAACAACAAAAAGCAGGGCTGGAGAGATAGTTCAGCAGTTAAGGCTCTTATCTGCAAAGTCTAACAACCTGGGATCGATTCCCCAGTACCCACATAAAGCCAGATACACAAAGTGCTCATGCATCTATCTGGAGCTCATTTGCAGTGGCTAGAGTCCCTGATGTGCCCATTCCCCCTCTCTCTATTTTTGTCTCTATCTCTCTTCTCTAGGTCTCCACTTGCAAATAAATATTTTTTAAAAAATTGGCCTTACATAATAATATCCCTTCACAACACAAATAAGGCCCTAATTCATTTGTTTAAAAAATAGCCCCTGTGGAACATTGTGGATGAGGGGGCAGAAAGATTGTAAGGGCCACAGAGTGAGTAGGCACAGTCCTCTCCCCCTCCCAACCCCACAGGGACTAAGGCCTTCATGACCCCATAGTGAATATGATACCCCACTGAGGAGGGTCCCCACGGTAGCAGGAGAAAGGGAATAGAAGAATATAACCTGTTCGACAAAATTAAATTTTAAAAAATAGTCCCTGTCAATGTGTATTTCGGTCACAAATTTCATAAGGTCTCCTTACTTTCAAACTATTATGAGAACTAATTTGGGATGGGGACATAGTCCAGAACTGCTGAAGAACTAGTGTAAATTCTACTAATATACCAAAGATCCAAAATCCACAGGGGGCTGGAGAGATGGCTTAGCGGTTAAGGTGTTTTGCCTACTAAGCAGAAGGACCGAGTTCAATTCCCCAGTACCCATGTAAAGCCAGATGCACAAGGTGCTGCATGTGTCTGGAATTTGTTTGCAGTGGCTGGAGGCCCTGGCATGCCCATTCTGTGTCTGCCTCTGTCTCTCACTCTAAATAAATAAATAAATAGTTTTTTTTTAAATCCACAAAGTCCAATTTTTCACATGCGAACACCTTTTTTTTAATCTTTTCTTTTTTTTAATATTGTATTTATTCATTTTCAAGCAGAGAGATACAGAGAGAGAGAGAGAGAGAGAGAGAGAGAGAGAGAGAGCACCAGGGCCACCACCCCGTGGCTCTGGCCCACGTGGGTCCTGGGGAACTGAACCCGGGGCCTTAGGCACTGGAGGCAAGTGCCTCAACCACTGAGCCATCTCTCCAGCCCAACGTGAACACCTTGAATAGTAAAAGACCATCAATTATGAACCAATATTTCCTGAGCTTCTACTCTGGTTTGAATAAGCGTCTTCCAAAGGTCCATGTGTTAAGGATTGGTTCCCTGTCATGGTACAATTAGGAAATGATGGAACTTTCAAGAACTGTGGCCTACTAGATCATTAGGACATGAGAGGTACACCCTCAGAGGAGACATTGGAACCTTGACCCTTTCCTCCTCCTCTTCCATTCCCAGCCCTGAAGCAAGCAGTTCTGCTCAGCCACTGTCCCACCATGATCAGCTGCCACAGGCTTGAAAGCAATGGGGCCAACTGATGATGGATTGAAACTTCTAAAACTGAAAAGCAAAATTAAAAAATTTTCTCTTTGTAAGCTGATTATCTCCAGTATGTGATAGTAACAGAAAGTGATAACACAGTGCCTAATACACCTCACCATGATGCTACAGGAAGACAGAAATCAATTTCTGTGCTATAGCCTAACTAAATAAACATTAAATTATTAGTAAGTAGGCCACAATAGGAAAGATATCCACCAGGAGGTGCAAGATCAGAGCTGTAATTATGTCTCTCCTAGAGCTTCCACAGTACTCTTGTCTCTTATAAAACAAGAGGGTTGGAAGAGGTGCTTTCTAGAGCCTCTTCCACGCTGGCTCTAGGAATACAAATTCAAAGACAAGGGAGGAGAGCTGGGTCTTTGAATGATGATGGGAGGAGGAAGAACATACAAGGAAAGAGAATACACATGCTGTGTCTGAGTCCACTTACATGAAATACCTATAGTAGCCAATATCATGACAATGGAAAGTAGAATGGTGGCTGCCCAGAGCAAGTAGGGAAGAAGGAATGATGGATGGGTTTTAGAGAGATGCTGCTTAACTGATTCAGTGAACTGATTCCATGAAATGATTAAGACAATGTCGTGAACTGATTCAGTGAAATGAATAAAACGATAAGCCTTGCATTATGTTTTATTAAATTTTATTTTATACATATTAGAACATGTTATACTCTTTCATCCCCTCATCCCTGCTCCCATTTCCCTGGGGCCCTCCCTCCACAGTGGGGTCATGAAGGCCTCGGTCAGCCCCTGTGCCATAGCAGGACGACAGTGCCTCAGGGCACTCCTATCCACTCTGTGGCTCCTACAATCTTTCCACCCCTCTTCCACAATGTTCCCTGAGCTATGGCAGACCCGTTGGCAGTCTGATTTAGAGTTGACCTCTCCATAACCTCTGGATTTCTGCTTCAATTTTATTTATTTATTTGTAAACAGAGAGCGAGAGAGAGAAAGAGAATGGGTGCACCAGGGCCTCCATCCACTGCAAACAAACTCCAAATGCATACACCACTTTGTGCATCTGGCTTTACATGGGTACTGAGGAATTGAACCTGGGACATTAGATTTTGCAGGCAAGCACCTTAACCACTGAGCCATCTCTCCAGCCTGAGCAATTTTAATCCTAGAAAATCCTTTTCTCCCAATTAAAAAGCAAAATGAGCTCATGTAGCTAGTGGGGCATGGAGGCTTCTCCAACTATAATAGAGCATGTTGAAGAAATAAGAGATGAGCAGACAAACAAATGCTAAATAGTGGTAGAAATACAAAGCAGGCTATTCAAACACAATCCCACTGTGTCATCCCCACCCGAAATAGCCCAAGTCCCTAAGTAAAACCCATATAGAGGCTTCTGTATTCAGAACACAAAGAAAAACTCAACCTGCTTACAAGGCCCTGCACCCTCTCCACCACCAAAATCTTCCACAAGCCTCCAACTCCTTATCTAGAGCTGGTCCTCCCTCTGCAGACCCTGCCATCACATGCTATGGGCTCTACCCTGTTAACTGCTTGAATTCAGCACTTCCCTGCCTGTGCATCTTGAGGACCTCACTTCACAGGTCCCATCTGTGGCTTCCCCAACATGGAACCACAGACACAGAACATTTGTGGGATTCTTTGAAAACAAGAACCATGTCTGTACTCACTCTCCTGAACTCAAAGGCCGAACATCCTGCCTTGTACCAAGTGGACACTCAGATATTTGTTGAATAAATACAAAATCTATAAGCAACAAAACATCTTCATAAATGTATATTTGGTAAGTCCAAAATCCTTACCTAAATTGCTGTGATCCTTCTATATCTCAAAGTAAATTGGAACATGAAAGACTGATAAGCCAGAGAGAGAGGAGAGAGAAAGCATGTCATAATTGGCTGCTGAAAACTGTTGTCTTTGCTCTTTCCTGACACCCATGCTACTATACAGTAACCACTAAAGAACTATCAGTCAATAGCAGAACTGCACAGGACTCACACATACATATGAAACAATGGCTACTTAATTGTGTTCTGTAGAATCAAAATATCTCCAAGGGGCAAAGTAGCCTGCTAGTAGCCTAGTTTAGATTTCAAACAAACAAATAAAAAAAAAAAAAAAACCAGAGATGTTTGTACCAAGAGTGTTTGAAAGAAATACATTGGAAATCAAGTTGGCTCAGAGGTTTCAATAAGAACTTCAAAATGCCACATGGAACTATTTATTTGTTAAACCTTAAAATTAAGACGCTCTGGAAAGAAAGTATTTAGCTCCTCCAATCCCCTCCAATACAAAAACAAATCGTGTATATACTTTGGAAACAAATCAAATCTCATTTTATCGCTAATCATACTGCTGAAAATCCCAGTCCATACTGACTTCACCATCCTCAGAGCATTTTATACCCACCACAGTTCACAACGAGTGCAGTTCCTCTTATTTCTTCTATATCCTTTCAAGTGTGTATAAAACCATAGGTGCTTGATGCTTATTGAACCGAAATGAAATCCTATGGTTTTGAAATCTTGGCATATAAACTTTCGTTCCTACATAATGTCATTCCCAAAACTGTTCACGGGTTTCTTTTCACTCCATGATCATTAGATTAAGTACAATCAACAACAACAAAAAAATGTTTTAAAAAATAACAAAGCCTAATCCTTTGTATGCTAATAAAATAAATAAATAACCACACAATGTCCAAGTGGGTTTCCTTCGTGCCACCGGTCCAAACTCAAGGGAGGTTTCCGATGTCAGTGTCTTTTCAGGTGCCCATGAGGTCAGCCCCAGCCAGAATCCCTTCGCTCTCTCTAGAAGACATGAAATCTGCTTTATACTAACCATACCTCCCAGGTGGAAAGCTAATCCCCGGGGAAAGAGCCGGTTCCGGGGTACAGGTAAGTGAGCCCCTGTGGTCAACACAACAGATCGAGGGTCGGTCGGCTCCGGACGGCGCCCTACGGAAGCCGCGGCGCCCAAGCGAGCCGCCAGTGCGGACATGCCCCGCAGGTGCCCCGCGGCCGCTCCGCCCCGGCCTCCCTCCCTTCCTCCCCGCGGGACGCCGGGGCCGTGAGGTGGGCACAAGAGGCCAGACCCGGGGTCGGTCGGTCCCGGTGGGCTTGCGGGGGGGAGGGGGCGAAGGGCCTCACCGTGGCGAACGGAGGCCGGCGCCGCCGCAGACCCGCAGTTGCTAGGGAGAATGCTCTTCCGGGTCACCGGCCGCGTTCTAGATGGCAACGGTGGCCGAGTGGAGCCAAGAATGTTGCGCGCGGGCGCGGGATCCCGGCTAGTCGCTGCAGGCGTGTGGAGCGGCCCAGGGAAGGGCTGTCACCGGCTAAGCGGGCGGCCCGGGGCTAGCTCTGGACTCCTCGTCCCCCTACCCGAGCCCCGCAACCTGCTGGAGTCACGCCGGCTCCTTCCCTGGACCCATCACCTGTTTGCTGGACACCTGCCCAGGGCCGGAGCAGTGTCTCCTCGTGGACCCATCACCCCTTTACTGGACACCTGCCCAGGGCCTCGAGCAGTGTCGCCTCGTGGACACATCACCTTTACTAGACACCTGCCCAGGACCAGGAACAGTGTCGCCTCGTGGGCCCATCACTTTTTTACTGGACACCTGCCCAGGGCCTCGAGCAGTGTCGCCTCGTGGGGGAGGGACGTGGGCAACACAGGCCTGGCCCTCGACCTTGAATGTACGCGCTGGCAGCACAGCTGGCAACAAATGTGGCGCTCGCCTGGAGCATGGCAGAGAGAGAGGCCACCCTGGCGTGGGTCTGGACAGAGAGCTGATTGTGGAGAGAAAAGTGTTGGAGGTCAGGGAGATGGCGCTTTGTGGTGTGGAGCTCATGGAAAGGCAGTGGGGTTGGCCTGCCCAGGGAGGTGTGTCATGAAGAGCGAATAGCTAGCGATGGAACCTAGGACTTAACCATGCTGTGAGCTAAAGAAAAGGAACCTCCAAAGAGGTGTCAGGGAGCAGGAGAGAAGATTTCAGGGAGAGTCTGGTCGCCATTGTCAACTGCTGTTAAGATTGCGTGTCCAGTGGTGACCATAGAGAAATAAAAATTCAGGAAGACAATGTCAAGTTAGAAGGCCCTTGATCTATAGTAATGGAACCCAGCGCCATATACTGCATATTGAATCAAGAAAAGAGGACATACCAAACAGCTCCTGAATTTCTTAATTCTTTAAAAAGTCCGGCCATAATGTAACCAAATTTCATTATTTCCCTACTAATTGCTCAGTTTTTGAAAATAGATGTTTTAGCCTTGCATCTACAGTTCTCTCTCTCTCACACACACACACACACACTCTCCTCTCTCTCTCTCTCTCTCTCTCTCTCTCTCTCTCTCTCTCACACACACACACACACACACACACACACACACACACTGAGCTTCAATCAATAAATGAACCCGAGGTTTGGGTTTTTAATGATCTCTCTGATCCTTCCAGAACTCTCAGCCAAGCTATGATGCAGGCAAAACTTGCCTATTCAAACTGCAAAGGATGGAAGATGCCCCGCAGGAATGGGAGGCACTGGATGGCAGGGGTCCAGGGATTCAGTGGGCGGGAAAGAGGCCAATGGAGACAGGAATGGGAAAACCCAGAAGAAAACAAAGGATTGAAACAATGAAATCTTGGATTTCAGGATTAGAAATGGAAAGTGAGGCTGAGAAAAAAAATATGGAAGCAGGAATAGGTAGAGCAAGGACAGAAGCAAAGGAAGGAGAGATAAGACAGTTAATGTATTTAAGATGTCATTTGGGGGCTGGAGAGATTGCTCAGTGGTTAAGACACTTTCCTACAAAACCTAACAACCTGAGTTTGATTCCCCAGTACCCACATAAAGCCAGATGCACAGAGTGGTGAATGCATCTGGAGTTCCTTTACAGTGGCTGGAGGCCCTGGTGCATCCATTCTCTCTCTGTCTCTCTGTCTCTCTCTACTTGCTAATAAAAATATTTTTCAAAGGTGTCATTTTGATTGAACAGTTCGCAGAAAACATTGTGTCAGCTGGTGAGAAGGCTTCTGGGCTAGGATGGACTTACCCTGTTTCCCTATGTGGAGTAACTCGGGCTACCTTGTATGTGTCTGAAGGAAGACCATAACGCCCTGTAGGCCTGAGCTAAGAGGCTTGCCCACAAACCTGCTCCTGCCCGTAACTTCAGTGTGTTCCTCTTATTAGAACAAGTGTGACAATAAGTTCTCTCAAGAATTAGAAATGTTTTTTCCAGGTGACTGTAAATCTGTCCACAGTGGATATGACCAACTGCCTGTGAATGTAAACCAAGAAATTGAAAATTGTATGGCTGAAAAAATAGAAACATTCAAAATATGGTCAAAAGGGCTGTCTTAGTCCACCCAGGCCCCTGTGACAGAATTCCACAGACTGAATGGCTTATGAACAGCAAGCTTCTCTGAAAGTGGGGAATCCAAAATGAAGTCACAGGTGTCTCCAGTGTCCAGTGTGGGGCACAACCTGGTTTACAGTCAGCTCTCTGTTTGCTGTGCCCTCACATAGCAGTATGGGCAAGGGAGCTCTCCAAAGTCTCTTATAAGAGGATGGATCATATCTATAAGGTCTTGGCCCTCAGGACCTAATGGTCAACCAAAGGCCCCTCCTTCTAATAGCACCACCTTGAGTTTTAGGGTTTTAACATAAAGGGTGGGGGCACAAGAAGTTTATAGCAGAGGTTTAGGTGTAATTCAAACAAAGCAGGACCAGAAAGTGGTTACAGTTTGATAAAGGTAAGTTAAATCAACTGGGAAATAAAAGGTACAAAGCCAACACATAGAAAAGACACAAGCAGCCAGGCGTGGTGGCGCACGCCTTTAATCCCAGCACTTGGGAGGCAGAGGTAGGAGGATCGCCATGAGTTCGAGGCCAGCCTGAGAGTAGATAGTGAATACATAGTCAGCCTGGACTAGAGCGAGACCCTACCTCGAAAAACCAAAAAAAAAAAGAAGAAAAGAAAAGACACAAGCATGTGAAGTTGGTGAATTCTATCTTGCAGACTTGACAATGACATATTTTCTAAACTATATTCCGTGAAGGAGCAGTGATTCATTAGGCTCCACTTAGTTGGAGTTCTGGAAGATTTCAATGATGCCACAAGAGATGGAAATTTACCAGTGTGATGAAAGACATATTTTTAGAGAACAGCAGGGAATTGTGGATGAACACCACACTTCAAGGTGACATGCTTCATCTGTCTTTGGTCTCTGGATGATGAATGACCCACCCTGCCCATGAATGATACAAAATGCTTTGAGGATTGCCCCCCAAGACCCAGAATTACCATGCCCTTGCTGGGATGTGAAAGGAGCCAGCTGCAGCCTCCAGAAGCATTGTACCGTGACTTTGGGGGTGACAATTTTTTGGTCAGTTCAGGCTGCTATATGAGAAAGTAGCATAGACTGGGGCAGAAATTTATTTCTCACAGTTCCAGGATCTTGGCAGTCCAAGTTCAAGACATTGGTAGATTCATTATCTGGCTGGACCCATGTGGTAGTTTTGAGTAAATGTCCCCCAATAGAATTTATTATAATTGTGAATTGTCTTCAGCCTTCTGGCTGGAGGAAGTGTCACTTTGGCCTGGTCTCCTGGGGTCTAACTCTGAGGTATTTCAAATTGGATGCAAAATACTAGGGATAGATATGCAAAAGAAAAGCCGGAACCCCAGTCTGGCAGTTCTGCATTTTTGTGAGCTACAGTGTTACAGTATGCTTGCTTGAGGTGCTGGTGGTAGGTTTCTCTCTTTGCTTGCTTCTGTGAAAGGGAGCCAGCCTTTTCCTTAACTTCCCCTGGATTTATTAGTTCAATAAATACTTTCCTCCCCAAAATTGTGCCTGGTTTGGAGATTCATCCTAGCAGTGTGTGACTGACAACAACAACCCACTTCCTGGTCTTGACATGCCCTGATCAGACAGGAAGAGGGCTAGTTAGCTCTCCAGGGTCTTCTCATAAAAGCACTAATCCCATTTGGAGTGAGTGTGTGTGTGTGTGTGTGTGTGTGTGTGTGAGAGAGAGAGAGAGAGAGAGAGAGAGAGAGAGAGAGAGAGAGAGAGAGAGAGAGAGCTAGAGACTGTCGTCAAGTGTCTTCTTCAATTGCCCTTTCACTTATTTTTGAGACAAGGCCTCTCAGCTCACCAATTTGGTTAGACTAGCTATGTAGCAGACCCTGAGGACCCGCTGGTCTCCATCACCCCAATGCTGGGATTACAGGTGCATTCCTCCACTCCTGGATTTCTACATGGAGACCGGAACTCAGGTCCTCAATTACCACAAGCACTTTATCAACTGAAACTACATCCTCGGCCTCTTTAATCTTATTTTAAATTTTTATTGACTGCTTCCATACATATAGACAATATACCATGATCAAAATCCCTTCTCACCTCCCTCCCAAATCCCCCCCACACACTGAATCCCTACTAGTCTGGCTTCTATTTTGATATTTTTCCCTCCTATTATGCAAGTCTTGCGACACTTCAGCCACTGTGAGATCACTAATCTTATTCTTCTTTAATATTTATTTGGCAGAGAGAGAATGCCAGGGCCTCCTGCCTCTGCAAACAACGTCCAGATACATGCACCACTTTGTGCATCTGGATTCACGTGGATACTGGGGAACCAAACCCAGACCATCAAGCTTTGGCAAGCAAGTGCCTTTAAGTGCTGAGCCACCTCTCCAGCCCACTCATCTTATTCTTAAGGGCTCCATTCTCATAATTACTTCCCAAAGGTGCCACCTCTTATCATAGCTAAGTTTTCAGCATATGAATTTGAGAGCACACACACTTGCAAGTCCTTAAATCTTCTCCAAGTTCCAAGTCTCTGAAGAGTTCAGGCTTTAGTAGACAACTGTTGTTGCCCAAGTTTTCCAGTCCTACCTATTCTTGATTCCAGGCCACCACTTCCTCCTCTACCCAGGACTTTGAGCAGACACAGAGGAGTCATCTCTGAGTGCACATTCCCTGTCACCACACCCTCACCTACCAATTCAGCCATGAGCAGGTCCTGTTGGTACCTCATTCTCCGCACCCAGTTCCACTGCCACCAGTGATAGTGAGAGAAGCGGTAATTAAGCAACTCGTGATCAATAAAAAGGGTGTTGCAACCTCAGAGATGAACCAAGGCGATAAAGGTGGGTGTGTGGGAGTGTGTGTCTGTGTGTGTGAAAGACAGTGTAATGACCAAGAACTTCAAGGAGATAAGGTAGAATAAATTCACTCAGCAGCATGATTTAATTACCTTTTGCATGCTGGTTTCATCACACAGGAAGTAAAGAATAATGAAAGAACTATGAACTAGGGGGAAGAGAAACACTTCAAGAACCACAGTGGAGAAGTGAGTGCTTGCTGGCCTGGGGGAGTCTAATGGGAGACTCCAGATCACCACAGAGCTTCCCCCCCATTCAGTCAGGGCATGCACTAATGTGCCGGGAGCCCACCCTTCACGCATGTGCACTGAGAAGGTCATGGGCTGAAGCAGCGTAAAGTTGAGCAGTGAAAGTGTCACCAGCCACCTCAGATACAGCACCTAGACCCACCCAGAACACAGCAAGAAGTCATACTCCAACTGTAATCTGGTCTTGCTCTTGCCTCACTTTAAATAATTTTTTCCTCTTTCTTTCTAGTATTGTCTTTTATCTTAATCTTTAGAATCCAGAACATCCCTTTTATGACCTCATTTACCTCAGTTTTCCATTTTACTTTATAGCTTCTTTTTTTTAACTTCATTTTTCTAAATTTTTTATTTTTTATTTATTATTATTATTTTTTTTTTTTTAGTTTTTTTGAGGTAGGGTCTCTCTCTAGTCCAGGCTGACCTGGAATTCACTATGTAGTCTCATGGTGGCCTTGAACTCATGGTGATCCTCCTACCTCTGCCTCCCGAGTGCTGGGATTAAAGGCGTGCGCCACCACGCCCGGCTTTCTAAATACTTTAAATGTTAGCTTTATCATGACTTATCAGCATATTATTCTCAACTTTTTTGTTGTTTGTTTTTCAAGGTAGGGCCTCACTCCAGCCCAGGCTGACCTGGAACTCTGTAGTCTCGGGCTGACCTTGATCCTTCTACCTCTGCCTCCTGAGTTCTGGGATTAAAGATGTGTACCACCATGCCCAGGTAATTCTCAACTTTTTAAGTTTAATTGGTTATTTTCTAGTGCTTTCTCTCATTTTGTTGTTGTTGGGTTTTTTGGTTTTTGGTTTTTTTTTTTTTTGCATGTGTACTGTGTGGTGCATGCCCCACATACCTGCACACAGAAGCCAGAGAAGAAGAGCAGATATCTTTATCAGTCCCCACACCTTTCCTTAAGAGGGGGGTCTCTTCCTCAACCTGAAGTTGCTGTCCAACAAGAAGCATCAGCAATTCACTGGTCTCCTCCCCTGCGCCCCCCCCCACACACACACACTCACACCCTCAGACTAGAGTTACAAATGTCCAGATCTTTATGTGGGGTTCTGGAGCATTGAACCTGGCAGTCACCAGCCCAAGAAGCCCTCATGTTTTCAGCAGCCAGAGCTCTTAACCACTTAGCCATTGCCTCAGCCATCTTCATTCTTAAAAATTCACATCAACTACCTTGTGGGTTGTTAAGCCAGCATGGTTTATATTGTGAGACCCTGTCTCCAAAAAAAATGCCTTTATTTTCTCTCATCATCCTATTTTGTGACCTTGCACTTTTTTCAGATTTGGAATGTTCTATTTTAATCACAGACACATCTCACCAGCTGCAAGTGGGACCTAGTAATCTTTACACTTGAAGAAGAGAAGAATGGAATAAAATTCACAAAAACCCAGAGTGCTGATGGGGAACTCCCTGTAGAGGAGAGATTTCTAGAACAAAGCTTTGCTGCTCCTACGGACTTTGTCACCTGCCGGATTCCAGCTTTCTATGAAGGGGCCTCTTGGCTTGCACACTCAATGCCACAGCAATGCAGCACAGTGGCACTTACGGCAGGGGGAGCCAGACTGCTGGGTTAAATCCACCTCCCCCACTAAGGGTGAGTTATGCAGCATCTCAATTCTCCTTCCCTGTAGACTGTGAGTAATTGTAATAAAGTTGCTACAAGATTTACATGAGCCCATGCATTTAAAGTATAACAAAGGTTGGCAGTCTCGCTAATGGAATTCTAGTTTTTAAAGCATCTGTACAGGGAGGCAGTTGGAATGGGTGGGGAGTCTGTGTGTGTGTGTGTGTGTGTGTGTGTGTGTGTGTGTGTGTGTGTGTGTGCACTCCCACAAGTATGCATGCAGGGGTAACAAAGGAGAAAATGTCAATAAAGAATGAGTCTTGGGCTGGAGAGATGGCTCAGCGGTTAAGGCATTTGCCTACAAAACCTAATAACCTGAGGTCAATTCCCCAGTACCCACATAAAGCCAGGTGCACAAAAAGGATTCATTTGCAATGGCTAGGGGCCTGGTGTGCCAATTCTCTCTGTCTCTGTCTCTGTCTCTCTCTCTCTTTCTCTCTCTCTCTCTCTCTCTCTCGGTCTCTTTCTCTGTCTCTCTCTGCTTGCAAATAAATAATCAGTCTTTTTCATTTTTTCATTGAGCAACAATGACTATATTGCTACATTCGTCATAGTCAGCCACACAACACTGGGGTAAGCTTCCAAATGAGGCACAGTTTATGGGAGGAAGTGATTTATTGTAGTTACAGATCTAGGGGAAATTCCATAACGGGGAAAGAGGCTGGCCCTCTTTAACAGGTTCAAGCAGAGAGAAAGAGAGAGAAGCCATCACCAACATCACACACACCAACAAAAAGGTTGGGGGGGGAGATTTCCTTCCCCTTTATATAACCTTAAAGGTCTTGCAACCCTTTCCTAGACTGCCTCCCAGGAAGGGATGTTTATTTCTAGATAACATCCTGAATCCCCTGAGCCTCTTTTCTCTCTTCAATTAGGAGGAAATCTGCTATACAACACTCAAGATTACTGTGGATTGCTAACAGGTCAAGTTGACAACAAAACTTTACATCACAGCATTCAAGAAATCTATAGAGAAAATATCTGATTGGCAAGTGCCTTTAACTGCTGAGCCATTTCCCTAGCCCCAGCCTATTAATTGGGTTAGAGGCCCAGGGGGACCAGCCACCTGAACCAGGGAAATGAGCTCACTCAATGGAACTATCACTACCCAGGTCTAGGGCCTGAGTATGTATATGAAAGCTCATTTGGGGGGAGGAGGAACAGTTACCTTTTTGTTACTAGAGCAAAACACCTGACTAGAGGCAGCTTATGGGTAGAAAGGGTTTATTTTGGCTTGTGGTTTCAAGGGGAAGCTTCATCACGGCAGAGAAAAAGCCATGAGCAGACAGCCTAGTGCTACAGCTCTACACATCAGCAGGAGGAAGTAGAGAGAGTGAGCTCACTGTGGCAAGTGGGGCTGGACTATGACACCCCAAGACCTGGCCCCAGTGACACACCCCCTCCAAGGCTCCACCAGTTAGGGATTAAGTATAAAGCTTAATCACAAATACATGAGGCTATGGGGGACATTCTACATTCAAAGGGTGGGACTACTGGTGCATAGGCAGGAGAAGCAATATGAACCAGTATGACATCACAGAGATGCATTCGCTAGTCTGAAGAGCAGGGGTTTAATGTACAGTTGTAATAAAAATCAAATGTGGGGCTGGGGAGATGTCTCAGCAGTTAAAGATGCTTGCTTTCAATGCCTGAAGGCCTGGGTGGTCCAGGTTCAATTCCCCAGTACCCATATAATGCCATATGCACAAAGTAGCACATATATCTGGAGTTCATCTGCAGTGGCAGAAGGCCTAGCAAGACCCTAGCATCCCTTTCTCTCTCTCTCCCTCTCTCTCTCATACTTTCTCTTAAACAAATAAATAAATATTTTTTAAAATAAAGTAAAATGTGACAGCCATATTTGAAATAGCTAATTGAGGAAACAAGTTTTCATAACAAACCCAAGAGGATTTGATTAAAGAGGACTTAGAGAATATGAGCAAATACCACACAAAAAAAACCTTGAACCTATGTGTAAGAGATAGAAATGTTTCTTAGTCAAAATGCACATGAAAAATAAACAAGGGATATTTTAAAGTTAGGTATGTGAAGACAATAACTCTAGGAAATTAGGTTGTTCAAAAATATTACATCTGATGGCTCAGTAGTTAAGGCACTTGCCTGTAAAGCCTAACAACCTGGGTTCGATTCCCCAATACCCACGAAAATCCAGATGCATAAGGTGGCACATGTGTCTAGAGCTCATTTTTAGTGGCTATCGGCCCTGGCCTGCCCATATGCCATATGCTTGCTTGTTCTCTCTGTCTCTCTCTCTCTCTGTCTCTGTCTCTCTCTCCTTCTCTCCCTCCCCCCTTTCTCTCTGCTTACAAATAAATAAGAATTATTTATCAGCTGGAGAAATGTCTTAGTGGTTAAGGCACTTGCCTGCAAAGCCTAACAACCTGGGTTTGATTTCCCAGTAAGCACATAAAGCCAGATGCACAAAGTGGCACATGTATCTGTAGATCATCTGCAGTGGCTGGAAGCTCTCTGTCTCCTCTATCACTCTCCGCTTGCAAATAAACAAAAAAAAATTTTAATGTTACATCTGAGTCAGGTGTGGTAGTATACATCTTTAGTCCCAGCACTAGGGAGCCTGAGGTAGGAGGATTGCCATTCGTTCAAGTGGAACCTGGGTTTACAGAGTGAATTCCTGATTAACCTGGACTAGAGTGAGACCCTTGAAAACACACACACAGACACACACACACAAACACACACACATATATACATGAGATCTGATTTCACCTAAATGAATTTTTAAAACAGCACCCATTAGAGCCAGTTTAAATGAAAAACACACACAATTTGGGCTGGAGAGATGGCTCAGCGGTTAAGTCACTTGCTTGCCTGTAAAGCAGAAGGGCCTGAGTTCAATTCCCCAATACACATGTAAAGCCAGATGTACAAGGTGGTGCATGCTTCTGTAGTTTGTTTAGAGTAGGTGGAAGCCCTGGCACGCTCATATATTCTCTCTCTCTCTCTCTCTCTCTCTCTCTCTCTCTCTCTCTCTCTTTCTCTCTCTTTCTCACTCTTGCTCTCTCAAATAAATAAATAAAATATTTAAAAAACAATCTGATGAAAGGAGAAAAATATTGGATAGCACAATTACAATAATTATAAGATTACATAAGTGTAATACATTCTCCTTAAAAAAAAAAACAGAAATGCTGTTTTAAAAAAAATAACCAGATTCACAAACTGGCTTAAAAAGACAAAATCCACATCTGTGCATCACTTTAAAAACCAAACATCTCAAGAAAAAAGAGCAGGAGGAGTCTAAAGCCTGGCTCAGATAAAAGCTGCCTGCACAGAGCATTGCAGCGTGGGCCAGCCTGACTGGAACCGTGTTCACCCCGGGATCCCAGCACCCATGCACCCAGAGTTGGCCTGGGAAGCTTGCCCTCTAGGAAAGAATTCCTTTCTCAGCCAAAGCGAAGGTGAGAACCAGGGACAGCAGGTCCTGATGTGCTTTGTGCATCCGGGACGCTGAAGGGAAAAGGAAAGCTCACAAACATGCCACTTAGTCAAGGGTCAAGGGTCAAGGGCAGCCCTGCTCCGCAGGTTTCCAGCCGGCAGGGGAAGGGTGCTGTCAGAGCATGTTGGCATAAATTCCCAACAATACTCCATTCATTCCCAGCTCCAGCAAGGGATCGTAGCAAGTCCCTGCACCTCAGGGCCTCCATCTCTTGAAACCACCACAGAAGAAAGTTGTGGGAGAAACTTCTGAGGGAGACAAGTTGGGAAATAGGAGAGGTCTCACAAAAATAATGACTATTGTTATTAATGAATTAATATTATTATTAATGAATAAAGCCTTCACAAAAAATTATTACAATTTTGAAGACAAAGATGTTCTCAGTGGAGGCACATATGCAACAAGGTCTATGAATGGTCAATAAGTACATGACGAGCTGTTCACAGTCACTAGCTATTAGTGAAATATAAATTTAAGCTGCTTTGCAAGATGTTGCATACTTCATTAGAGTTCTTTATAATAAAGCCGGGCGTGGTGGTGCACTCGGAGGCGGAGGTAGGAGGATCGCCATGAGTTCAAGGCCACCCTGAGACTACATAGTGAATTCCAGGTCAGCCTGGGCAAGAGCAAAAAAAAAGAATTGTTCATAATAAAGATGAAAATAACAGTTACTGTCAAGATTTTGCAGAAATTATAATTTTTTTCAAGGTGGGGGGTCTCACTTTAGCTCAAGCTGACCTTGAACTCACTTTTGTTTGTTTCCAGACCTGGAACTCGGTCTGAAGGCCCAGGCTGGCCTCAAACACACAACCATCCTCCTTCCTCAGCCTCCCAAGTGCTGGACCTAAAGGTGTGCACCAACACATCCACAAACCTTCTTTGGGGAAGGCCTGTGCCCATTTTTTCAGTTCGCTGTGTTGTGTTGTTGGTGTTGGTGATGGTGGTGTGTGTGTGTGAGTGTGTGTATGTGTGTGTGTGTGTGTGTGTGTGTGTGTAGCAGTGGTGGTAAGTGTGATGTGTGGTCTGTGTGTATGTATGGTATATGTGTGCAGATGCAGTGCCCTGTGCACACACAGCAGGGGCCCCTCCATTACTCATCAGCTTATCTTCCTCAACATGGAGTCTCTTCTCTGAGTCTGGAGCTTACCATTTTCATAGGCCCCAGCAACTCTCCAGTCTCTACTCCCCACAAGACTGGCGTCACACACATGCGTAACCATTCTGAGCTAGTTACGTGGGTTCTAGGGAATTCAGAAATCTCAGGCCCTCATACTTGTGCAGGAAACACTCAATCAATGAGCCATCTCTCCGGCTCTCATTATCTACCTTTTTATTAAATTTGAATATATATATTTAATATAGCATATATTAAATTGGAGTATATATTATATATAGTATACTATATATAGTATCTATTTAAGATATATATATATATCTCCTAGATACTATTCTCTTATCAAATATTTCTTTTCATTCTGTGGGTTGGCTTTTCACTATCTTGGTAGTGTCCTCTGATAAATTTTTTTTTCTTTTAATGAAGTTAAAATTATCTATTTTCCTTGGGGGGTTGTGCTTCCTGTATCATAGCTGACAATCTGTTTCCTAATTCACAGTCGTGAAAATTCACACTTAAGTTTTCTTTTAAGAGCTTATGCCATAGTTTTAGCTATATTTAGAATTTTGATATATTTTAGCTTAATTTTTGCATATGAGGTTAAAGGCCCAACTTCATCTTTCACGTGTGGATATCTAGTTGTCCCAGCACTGCAAGTTAAGAGGGCTCTTCCTTTCCTATGGACTGGTCCTTGGAACTCTTGGTGACATCACTTGACTAGAAGATGTATTCTGTCTCCATTGATCTGCATGTCTTTCCTTATGCTAGAACTACACTATGATAATATGATGATTATAGTTTTGCTGTAAGCTTTGAAACTGAGAAGTGTGTAATTCAATGGAACATATTTCTTTATAATGTTTCACTTCAAAACCTTGATATATCAGCAATATAATTCTACAGCACCAATTTAAAATACAAATAATCTCACATTATTAATTTTTCAGCACGGTATTTATTTATTATTAGTTATTTGACAAAAAGAAATATTCTAAGGGCTGGAGAGACGGCTCAGTAGTTAAAGGTGCTTGCTTGAATAACTTGCTGGCCTAGGTTCAATTCCACAGTAAGCACATAAAGCCAGATACACAAAGTGGTACATGTGTGAAGTTGGTTTGCAGTGGCAAGAGGGCTAGGCGTATCCCATACATTCTCTCTCTGTGTCTCAAATAAAAAAATTCTATGCTGTTAGACATGTAGGTTACTTTCAGTCTTTTTTAATATTTTATTTATTTGAGAGAGAGGGAAAGAAAGAAAGAGAGAGAGGCAGACATAGAGCAAGAATGGGCACGCCAAGGCCTCCAGCCACTGCAAACAAACTCCAGATGCATTCTCCACCTCTTGCTTCTGGCTTTATGTGGGCACTGAGGAATCGAACTCAGGTCCTTCCTCTTAACAGGCAAATGACTTAACCGCTCAGCCATCTCTCCAGCCTTTCAGTCTTTTTCTATCGTAAACAATCCTTAATGAATATCCTTGCAACTAAATCTTTGTAGACACATTAAACTTTTCTTTAAAAATATTAATTTTTTCAAAGGCTATATACTATTTTGATGAGTTTGTATACAATACTTGCATTCAATTATAACATTATAAATAATAGGTCAATAATATCTTTGTATATTTGGTTGAACTCTGTTTGGAACATTTCCTTAGACAAATTGAGATTTGTAATTTGAGATTTGTTAATCACAGGATAGGAATATTTTTAATGGGCTGGGGAGATGGTCAAGTGGTTAAAGGCACTCATTTCTAAAGCCTGTATTCCTGGGTTGATTGCACAGTACCCACATAAAGCTTGTGGAGGAATGGGTTTATTTTGGCTTACAGACTTGAGGGGAAGCTCCATTATGGCAGGGAAAATGATGGCATGACCAGAGGGTGGACATCACCTCAGCCACAGCACTGCAAACAGCAGCAGGAAGGTGTGCCAAAAACTGGCAAGGGGAAGCTGGCTATAATCCCCATAAGCCTGCCCCCCCACAACATGCCTCCAACAGAGTTCCAATTCCAAAAGTGCCATCAGCTGGGGATCAAGCATTCAGAACATGTTAAGTTTATAGGGGTCGCCTGAATCAAACCACTACAATATTCCCCTGACCCCCATAAAATGATAACCATACATGATGTAAAATACAATGCATTCAGCTCAACTTAAAAAAATCCCCACCGTTTTTTATCCATCCCAATGATATTCAAACATTCCATAATCCAAGGTCTTTCATCTGAGCCATAATACCAAAAAAAAAATCCCATAATGTCAGAGAACAAATTCATACTGCAAGATAGCACTGGGCATAGCAAAAACAGATTGAACCAATACAAGATTGAAAACCAAAAAGGCAGCATTAAATTCTAACCCCAAGTCTGACAATAACCAGTGATATGTCTCTTGGAGTTCTGATTCCACCCCTCCAGTAAGGTTACTCACAGTCCAGGAAAATTTCATCTACTGCTGGCAGCTCTCCTTGGCAGCCATCCCATAGTCCTGGTGTTTCACTTGGGTTTTTCCTCATGGCTCCATCGGGCCTCTATGCAGGTAATTCAACACACCTGCTTCACATTGCCCATGGCCATTTCCAAAAAACAAAACCATGTTTCAAATCCAATGACCCTCTCTTCATGCATTTGTTATCCTCCATAGTACCAGGTGGGCCACCAATTTGTTAGTCCAGAGGGGAATAAAGCTGTATTTGAAGAGCAGGAAACTTCCTTCAGCATTCAGGCCTCTTCAAAGAGTTCACATTCTTCCTGCTGTACCAATGCAGATCACCTGGCCCAATCTCAATGGTTGTCATCTCTCAAACTATTGCAGCTGAACAGGTAGCAGTTTCAACCCAGAGATTTCCTTTCTTTCTGTGCCATCTCCATCTGCTCACACCAGTCCACTTTTATGTGTTGCCACCCTGTATATATTCTCAGGACGCAGGCAGGCAGAATGCAGCAAGCCTTTCACAGAAACTGCTTCTACACCAGTCCTGACAAAGTTCTTTCTCATCCTCATAAGCCAAACCTCCTAGTCCGTAGTTCTTACTGCATTCAGGTCTTTCAATTCTGACCAGAATGGTCCATCAGGCTTCAAATCCATCCACATTCTTCCTGCAAATCAGTTCCAAAAGGCCAAAGCCACAGAATCCAGGTTCTAGCAGTAACAACAGATCCCTCTCTCTGGTACCAAAACTGTTGTAGTCAGCTTTCTTGTTGCTGTGACAAAGAACCTGACAAAAAGCAGATTGTGGAGGAACAAGTTTATTCTGGCTTACAGACTCAAAGGGAAGCTCCATCATGGCAGGGAAAATGATGGCATGAGTAGAGGGTGGACAACACCTCTGACACAGCAATGCAGACAATGGCAGGAAGGTGTGCCAAAAGCTGGCAAGGAGAAGCTGGCTATAACCTCCATAAACTGCCCCCAACAACACACCACCAACAATGTTCCAATTCCAAAACTGCCATCAGCTGGGGATTAAGCATTCAGAACACATTAAGTTTATGGGAGACAACTGAATCAAACCACTATACACTCTTCTCTCTTCTCTCTCTCTCTCTCACTCTTGTTCTCACTCTCTCCCCTTGCAAATAGATAATAATAAATAAAATATTTTTAAAAGCTATTAGGATTAAATAACCTTAGTAAACACTTGGAACAGTATCTGATACTCGGTAAGCACCATATATGTATTTAATAAGTATCCATCTTATTAAACTGATCATTCTGGATTCCCACACTTTACTCTTCCCTGGCATCCACTTGGCACGTCCCACAATGGACACCTGTGTTGGAAGCTTGGTCTCTAGTGTGATGATGGTAAAGTGTAGTGGAACCTTTAAGAGGTGGGGCTCGGCGGGAGGTCGTTAGATGCACTGCCCTCAGAAAGGATTTAGATAATTCTTATGAGACCCTGGTTAGTTCTTGAGCAAAATGGGAACCACTCTGTGTTGTTTCCTGCCTTACTATGGACTGTAGAACTTGCATCTTGAGTGTGTCTACATTTCTCTCTCTCTCCCTACCTCACTCTCTTTTCTCTCCCTTTCCCTCCTGTCATGAGGTAAGCAGCTCTGTTCTACCATATACTCCCTTCCATGGCCTTACCAAAGACCAAAAAAACAATACAATAAACCAAGTGTGGACTGATACATCTGAAGCAATGAGGCAAAACCAACCATGCCTGTTGTTAAGTTGATTATATCAGGTATTTTGTTATAGCAACAGAAAGCTAATCAATATACTATTTGAGCTATCTCCCCAGCCCCCAACTTATTGTTAATTTAAAAATCTTGGGCTGGAGAGATGGCTCAGTGGTTAAGACATTTGCCTGCAAAGCCTAATAACCCTGGTTTGATTCCCCAATACCAATGTAAAGCCAGATACACAAAGTGGCACATGCCTCTAGAGTTCCATTTGCAGTGGCTAGAGGCTCTGGTGCCTGGTGTGCCCATTCTCAATCTCTCTCTCTCTCTCTCTCTCTCTCTCTCTCTCTCTCTCTCTCTCTCTCTCTCTCTCTGCTTGGAAAATAAATAATATTTAAAAATAAATCTTCATTCTTCAAGTACATTAGAAAACCTGAAGCCACACAAAAATGTGTTCACATATATTCTTAACAGCATGATTCATAATAGCCAGGTCTATCATCCAAGTGTCTGTCACTGTGAATAGATAAACACGTGCACATGTCCATACAGTGCCACTCTGTTTAGCCATAAAGTAAAACCAAGCACTGACACACACCACAATAGGGATGAATCTTGGAAGCATGATGCTAAGTGAAAGAAGGTGGACACAAAAGGCCACATAGTGCGTCAGTCTATTCATACGAAAGGCCCAGAACAGGTGAGTCTATGGCAGAGAAGGCACATGGGTGTCACCCAGGCTGGCGATCAGAGTCCATGGTTAGACAGTGCAAGCCTTCTTTTCATGATGATGAAAATCTAGAATTGATTATGGTGAATAAACTCAGTGAATAAGCTAAACATCACTGAATCATATATTTTAAATGGGTGACTTGAATAGTAAGTGAATAACATCCCCCAAAACTTTAAAAATACATTTCAGGCTGGGGAGATGGCTCAGTGGATAAAGCTCTTGCAACCCAAGCCTGAGTATCTACATGAATATGGACCACCCCAGACCCCCACGTAGAAGCTGTGGTGGGTTCTGTAATTCCAGCACACAGACGGTGAGATAGGAGGAAAAGACAGGAATATTTCCTGGAAGCTCAAGGACCAGCCAGCCTGGCAAATGTGGCAATGGGAACATTGAGAGAATCAGAGACCCTGTCCCAGACAAAGTGGAAACCCAATACCTAAAACTTGACCTCTGACCTCCACATGCACACCTTAACTCACATACATGAACACACAGACACCCATCATACATACACATACACACCAAAAACATTTTTAATTAAAAAATAAATTTCATGTCAGTCTCTGTTCACTCCAGCTGTCGTTGACCAGCTTCCCCTGGTAGCTTATGCAGTGCCTTCCAGCACTACACTAACTACCATCTGGGGCCTGGTCACCATTCTGTACCTCGCAGGGTCTCTCTATGCTGTTAGATGGCTTTTTGTGGTTTCTTCAGCAACAGGATCCTACCTCAGGTCTGGGGTGGGCATTCAAGAGCTTTGAAAGAATCCTGTCTTGTTTTTGGAACCTCATGGGTCACTTTGGTCAACAGCTCAGTGAGGGAAGGAGCGGGTGACTGGGACCAGGAGTTGCCAGACTGATCAATTTTTCACAGGCTTAGACTCTCTCCCCTTCTATTCACGGCCCTTCTTGTTAGAGGACACCCACTACTTACTCAATAGGTTACTTTGTTTCATAAAAGGTAAAAAGCTTGAGTACATGTGAGCATTTCAGTTAACTTATTACAATCCTCAATCCATTGTATTTATTGATATGTATAACATAACAAAATTTATTTTCATGTTGACCTTTCATATGGGATTTGAAACAAAGTATTGAGCTAAAATAATTTTTTTAATGAAAAAAGGAGCCAGGCAGTGTGGTGTAAGCCTTTAATCCCAGAATTTGGGAGGCCTAGGTGGGAGGATCACTGTGAGTTTAAGGCAAGCCTGAGATTACATAGTGAATTCCAGGTCAGCCTGGGCTAGAGTGAGACCCTACCTCACGAAAGAAAGAAAGAAAGAAAGAAAGAAAGAAAGAAAGAAAGAAAGAAAGAAAGAAAGAAAGAAAGAAAGAAAGAAAGAAAGAAAGAAAGAAAGAAAGAAAGGAAGGAAGGAAGGAAGGAAGGAAGGAAGGAAGGAAGGAAGGAAGGAAGGAAGGAAGGAAGGAAGGAAGGAAGGAAGGAGAAGAGAAGAGAAAAATACAAAGTATTGCTCCAGATTCAAGGAATGAGGAGTTGGTTCTTTGTATTTACTTCTTTCAAGTGATTTTATCCTTTCTAGGGTTATAAATTTGTTCAAGGTATGGATTTATAATTTAAAAAATTACAGGTTCAATTCCCCAGGTCCCACATAAGCCAGACCCACAAGGTGGTGGCCCTGGTGCGCGCTCTCTCTCTCTCTCTCTCTCTCTCTCTCTCTCTCTCTCTCTCTCTCTCTCTCTCTCTCTCTCTCTCTCTTTCATCTCTGCTTGAAAAATGAATAAATAACAAATATTTAAAAAATTCTTGCCAGCATGATGGCGCACACCTTTAATCCCAGCACTCAGGAGGCAAAGGTAGGGGATCACTGTGAGTTTGAGGCCAACCTGAGACTACAGAGTGAATTCTAGGTCAGCCTGGGCTATGCTGAGACCCTACCTTGAAAAACCAAAAAAGAGAAAAATCTTTCTGTACTTTACTTTCTTGAGTTAAATAAATGAAAGAGGAATAAATTTAAAACATTTCATTGCTAAGTATGAGCGTGCATTGTGTAAATGATTTTGGCCTTCAGGTTTTACCAGGAAATAATATTGCCTATAATTAGACATTTAACATTTTATTTAGATTTTTAAAAAGTTGTGGCAAGTGATTAGGAGCACACCTGCTTTAAATTTTTCCATGATAAAATAAAATAAAATAAAGCTGAATCCCTACCTCACATCCTAATAAATTCCAGGTGGATTTAAAGAAAAATGTATACATATACCCACATGCACAAAACTCGATAAAAGTCCTACAAAAAAGTGCATGTGTAATCTTGGGAAGTGAGGAGATTTACTCTTGGGAGGTGAGCAGAGGCCTTTCTAAAAATGACTCCAAAGCTCGAATCCAGGCCATTATATCTAGAACATGCTGCTGCCCCTCCTCTCACTTTCCCCAGCAGCATGAAGATCAGGCTCTAGAAGGTTCCAGGGACAGCAGAGTCATGGCCACGGTGCAGGCCCCGCCCCCACCCACGACCACTCAATGGGAAGCACCTGCTCCCAGAAGGCTGAGGCAGCTCATTGCCTCCCCTGCAACTTCTCCAGGCCCCTCCTTAGGGCCCTTGTCCAACACACCCACCCACCCACCAGCTCCACAGAGAGGAAATGACCACCCAGAAAGCCCCAGAGTGCCAATAAAGTCCCTTATAGCTGGAATTTGGTTTCTGTCATTTACCAGTTCAAGGGCTTGTGCTAGGCACAAAGGAAATCTCAGTAAAGTTCAAATCCTATAAATATTATAGGTTATATTTTCTGACCACAAGGTGGTAAAATTAAAAATCCATAATATGAGTTTAAGTGAAAATAAAATATAACCAATTAAAATTAAAATAGATTTTATAAACGCTTATAAGGTAATAAAATTTATATATGGAAAAACAACTTTTCAGGAAACTTTTCAAAGGGGAAACCAGGGGAAATACCTACAAGCATATAGAACGTACATGGCAATTGTCAAAACTTTATGACAGAGCAAATGTGAATATATTTATTTGAATTGACTATTTCATGAATTGAGCAAAAATGAAATGTTGAAAGAAATAATTAGCACTTCGTTAACCTGGAAATGGGCAGTAATGGGATATAAATCGCAGGTAGATCTTTGGGTACTATTTACCACAGAACATTCCGGACAGGCTGAAGTTAAATGCACCCATGCACACAACCTTGTTTTAAAACCACAACAGAATAGAAAAGTGCGTGCTCACACTATCTACTGAGACTGTGGTGTGGGAACAGCGTGTGGGCTTCAGCGCAGACAGACTCTGAGTTTTGGTCTCTCCTGAAGTGTTTACTCAGGTCTTAACCATTTTTGAGCTCAGTCTCCTATCTGTATGAACCATACAGGTAAACTTGCCCAATTCACAAGAATTGAAGCCACCTTGTGACCCCCATTTGGAGCCTCTGTAGTCAACTTGCCCAGGCTGCTGAGTGAGTGCTGAGGGGCAATTGGGAGCAAAACAGATCCGATCTCTGTCCTCTGGAGACACACTGCCCCTAGGGACAAGGTCTTGCATCAAGTGACCACTAAAGTAATGAAAAGAAAATACAGGAGGCTCTGAGGATCAAACTCTTGCTTTAGATTTGTAGACAGCCTTTGATCTGAGATTGCAGTCATGAGTGGACAATCTTAGCAATATGGGGGGGGGACAGAATTCACTGGGCTTGCTGGATAGAAAACAGTGATTCGGTTCAAAGAACACTGAAGAGTGACAGAGATGTGCAGTCAGGCACACACGCCATATCATACCAAAAAGAGAGAATGAGCAAGAAGTGGAAGAGAGGAAAAGAAAGCGTTTGTACAGAGATGTTTTTATGAGAGCCCAGTCGTCACAGCAAAGTGTGACATTGCAGATCTGTGGGACACAGTATATCAACCACATGGGCGGTGGGGGGGGGGAGTTGTTCAGAAACTATTCTGTGTACTTTGGTTCCAACCAGTTGCCAGGAAGATTTGAAACCCCTAGTAGAGCAGTAGGCATATTTATTGGTAGAGGTTTGTGTATTTTGCTATGAGAATGACAATTTGAAATTGCACTGATATTAAATACCCTATACCTTCCAAAAGAGATCAAATCTCATCATTCCCAAGTTCAACATTGCCCAAGTCATTTCAAGGGCTCAACTTCAGGTTCCCAAGATGCAAGAGAGATGTGTACAGGATGGGGTCCATGGGACCAGCACGAGCAGCTTTCCCAGGCCCCTGGCCTACAAGGCCTGAGTATGTCTTATCAAATGAGCTCATGTGAAAGGCCCAAGCCTCCAGATCCCCAGCAAACACTTGTCATTCCTTTCCTGTCACCGCCCATCTTTGTGTGTGTGCCCATGAGCTCACTGGTGCTGGACAAACCCTCTCAGGTCAGCTGATTACAAGAGGCAGCTACTTTCCCAGCCTCCTGGTCCTGCTCTGGGCCCAGGAGACACCGGCTGCCCTGATTCCCACCCTGTAGTTCCACGACAGACAGAGAATTGTGCGGGCTAAGCCTCTGTCTAAGATTGGGCAGGTTCTCCCGCCCCACTCTGCCTCCATGATGCCTAAGCTTTCCTCTGGAGCCTCTCAGCCACTGGGACCAGGCAGACCTCTCCTGAGCTCCAGGACTAGTCCTTTCTTAGCCAATGTCTTCTTTCTGTCTCCCCCAGACTCTGCGGCAGCCCTGAGCCAGGGCCACTTCCAGGAAGGTGTCAGCCAGAGGAAGGGCTGGAAGTGGTGTGATGAGCTCATCCCAGCCAGGGTAAAAATGGAGCCTGTGGCCAGGTAGACAAAGATTTTTCCAGCATTCACTGCTTGAGTCCTAGAGGTTCCACAGTATGCTTGTCTAGGACTCTGAGGTATGTCCATGAAGAGAAAGTTTCTTGCCCTGGCAGCCCTAGCTTAGCGCTTGCTCTCAGCACCCAGCCCTGGCCCACCTCCTCCTCCTGAGGCTCTGGCCTGAGTCCCACCAACCCCTACTGACCACAAGGGTTGGTCTCCCACTCCTTATGGCCACAGCATTCACAACCAGCCCTTTCCAGACCTCCCACAAATTAAGCAAGAAAGAATGGAAAGGAGGGACAGCAGGGTCCCAGAGAAATGGCTGCTGACAGATATGACAAAAGTCCCAGACTCTGAGGTTCCCCTCCCTCTGAAAAATGGCCATGGGTGGCGGAGGAGCTGTGTCCGATTGTCTGTCAGGATGCGCAGCACATTCCCACGGGAGCCGCTCACTGCAGGGTGAAGACAGCTGTGCTCTCGGCAGATGTTCTTGCGGGGAAGCAGGGCCATGCTCGCTCGCCCATCCCAGTGACTCACTGGACACCAGCCAGCTCGCCGACAAGGCCTCGGCACTGATGAGCCCTGAGGACAGCCCAAGAGCAGACAAGGAATCTTGTTGGGGCCTCTACAGCCCTTTCTGCAAAATGGGCCAGCTGTGGCTCTGCCAGACTTTTCTCCTATGAAAGCCTGCTGCTCCCCAGCTCCAGTGGAGTCCCGCCATTCAGTCACTTTGCAGGAACCGGGCGCTCACATTTGGCTGACAGTCTGGGGAGGTCTGGCTATTGAGATCAGCATGGGGATCCCCCGAGAAGAGGCAGGGTGGAGGAAGGGAAGCTTTGGGGTACTAGGGCTCTGACAGTACCCGCTCAGGGAACTACAGGGCCTCCATTGGCCCCTGACTGTGTGTGCTGAACCAGGGGACACATGTGTTTCTCAAGCAGGGGGAGATACCTGGGAGGGTCAGCAGGCCCAGTACCAGGACCAGTGCAGCCTTGGGACTTGGAAAGGTCATCCTTCCACTCTGGCGGAAAGTTCCATTGCAGAAATGGCCAGAAACCAAACCCAATTGTTGCACACCCTCCAGAAGGCTCACCTTCTAGAAGATTCTCAGTGAGCAACCCCACACATCACTCCGGGCTTTTGGCCAACTACCCTGCAATCTGGGGCAGATGGGAAACTCAAGGGCCAGTAAAGTGACAAGCCAGGGACCAAGCAAGATCCAACATCTGAGGCCAGGTCAAGGGCATGACACTTGTCCTCCAGAATCCTCATTTTCTAGGGGTCACAGCAAGGAGCAAGACCCTGTAACATGCTCAAAGCCCCTTGTGGCTCAGCCACCCTCCAGCCTTCAGGATTTTCTCAGAATACCTCCCTGTCTGGCTGTTTCTCTGCACTCAGGGAAGTTTGTTCTGCTTGGGAAACACTTTTGACCTAATGGGATAAGAAGGTGCTGAAGTTAGAAATATTTCCTTCATTTAGTCATGTACATGAACACATGTCACATCCATTTCATCTACATTAAGGCTCCAGGGACTGATTCAGGAAGAGGCAGTGAAAGGCCTTTAATGGTCCCTTTACGATAACTTTTTATGCATGTGTACATGTGCACATGTACTCATGTATGTGCAGGGATGTGAATGTGTGTGCACATAGATGTGGAGACCAGACAACAACCTTAGGTGTCATTACTCAGAAACACCATTCACCCTTTTCTTTGGGAACAGGGCCTGTCATTGACCTGTAGCTCATCAACCAGGCTAGACTGACAGGCCAATGAGCTCAAAGGTTCCTCCTGTCTCCACCTCCCAGCACTGGGATTACAAATTCAGACCATACCAAGGACTTGTTAGCACTTTATCAACTAAGCTGTCTCCCCAATCCACCCAAGCCAGAATTTCAGACAGGTTTTAAAGACAACAGAGAGAGCACAGCCACCACACCTTGTTCTCAGGATTCACATTGCTGGTTCCAGATGGGTACCACATGGTCCCCCATTATTGTCCCCTTCACCATGCTATTCATTGCTGTGGGGAGAAGAGTAGGATGTCCTCAGGTGGACTCACACTTACATCACAGGCTATTTGGAGGAGTGAATCTCTGACAGATGGGTTATTCCAAGGATGAAATAAATGTTGGCCATGTGTAAGCAACCAGAAACCCACTCTGTGAGTGAAGTAGAAAGGGATGTATCAAAGTACGCTGAGCTAAATTAGGAGGGCTTGGAAATGGCCCACCCAGGGATTATAAGCTGCAAAATGGGTTTTTGGAAGAACTCAGGGCAGCATGACAGCATTCAAGAGAACATTTGCAGAACTAGAGCTGCAGCTCAGTGGGTGGAGTGCCTGCCTAGCATACACAGAGCCCTGGGCTCCAACTCCAACATTGCATAAACCAGGCCACGGTCAGTTTGAGAGAGCAATTTCTCTGGATGTTCCAAGAAACTACTTCTCTGAAGACTTCTGCTTCATGAGTGTGATCATGCATAGCCCTCTGGGGAGTGGTCGGTGTCTATGGAGGGAACATACGTTTTGCAAAAGATTGAACAATACTTTGAAGTGTACAGAGTGGCTGGGGAGGTCTATACACCTTTCAGTCCAGCAGTGGGAAGTAGGGACAGAAGGATCAGAATTTCAAGGTCATCCTTGGACACATCAAGAGTTCAAAGCCAGTCTGGGTGACATGAGACCCTGACTCAAAAAAAATATTTTTGCCTCAATGACAGCCCTGACACAGGATATTGGGCGCTACCAACACTGTCACCTCAGCCCAGGAACTCCTGCAGTGTGACTGAGACATTCCCAAGGACTGGCTTCTCTGATATCATAGCATCCCATTGAAAACTATGGGCTGGGGCATTCAGACAGCAGCACTCTGAGTCACCCACCCAAGTGTCCTCTGCACAGGTGCCTGAGAAAGTGAGCTTCTGTCACCCACTTCTCCAGTGGGCCAGGATACTAGGCAGCAAAGTGCACTCACTACTCTCTGCCCTTAACCACCTCCATGGGAACCAAGATTCCAATCAGCTGCTTGACAGGAAGTTCAGAACGCTTGTCAGACCTAGGCTGGGGCTTCCTCTCTCAATGAATTCTCCCACGCGGCAAAGCAGGCAGAAGGACCCTCTCCTTGCCAAGGCCATGCTGGACCCAAGGCAGGGAATTCCTGCTGTGTGATGAGGCTCATTTGGCTCAGAGACATAGTCACAATGGTTCTTTTTTTTTTTTGCAAATTTATGAATTTATTTCTTTTTAATTTTTAAGTGTGTGTGTGTGGTCAGAGGACAACTTTCAGGTTGGTCCTCTCCTTCCATGGGGCTTGAAGAAGGATCACTCATTATTGTTCACTGCTTCATTCTGGAGCTTCCAGGAAATTCTCCTGTGTCCACCTCCCATCTCAGGGTAGGTGCACTGGGATTACAGAAACCTGCCACAACTTCTGAGCTTTGTGTGGGGTCTGCTACTCAGAGTTTGTGGCAAGCACTTCATCTGCGGAGCCATCTCCCCAGCCACTCTATACACTTTAAAGTATTTTTCAATCCTTTGCAGCCCAGATTGCAAAAAGTATGTTTCCTCCAGCTCTCGGTAGCATCTGCTTCTCTCTCTCTCTCTCTCTCTCTCTCTCTCTCTCTCTCTCTCTCATCACTTTTAGACACTGACCACTCCCAGAGGACTATACATGATCACACTCATGAAGCAGAAGTCTGCAAAGAAGTTTCTTGGAACATTCAGAGAAATTGCTCTCTCACACTGACTGTGGCCCTGGCCCCTGGCCAGCCTAGTCCATGATCCCCTCTGTGAAGGGGCCAAGTTAAAGGGTTTCTATAAGACACTTGGGGTCCCTCTGTCCTCCAAGAATAAACCTCACCCTCAAAGACTGTGGCCTCCACCAAAGTTGAAATGTGGTCTTCAAGATCAGACACTAGGCACCCTCCTCCAGGTCTGCACCAAGAAGGGGGCTTGCTGTGAGCCCCCCTAGAGCAGAGGAGGAGTGGTTCCTTAGGTCCAGCGTTTTGCCAGAGCCCCACCAAGGCAAGCCCTTGTCTCCAAGACAAGAGGTCAGCAGCAGACCCAAGCATCTGGTACAGACCACACTTGGATCTTGGGGTGCTGAGATGGATTCCTTGGGTAACACCCCTCCCTCACTCTGATCCCTTTCTGGAGGGTTAGGCCTCAGTCCTCCCTGACAGCCATATGGGGAGCAGTTGTTCCCCAAAGGAACTGAGCCTATCTGTTACGAACTTATCTTTTCCTTTTGACAAAGAAAAGAAAGGGGAAAAAAAGAGAGGGATATACTTTGACGTCATGGGTGTGCGTAGGACAGTGGGGGTGGAAGCCATGTGGAGCAGGTGCTGGCAGGGCCCCTGGGAAAGGGGAAGGCGGGCAGCTGCCTTGTCAGGTTGGGGTGTCCTGGGTCAAAAAAAAAAAAAAGCTCAAAGCTTTCCTGGAATTCCTGGCTGATGACATTTCCCTGGCCTCCTAGTGTTCTACTAAGGCCCATCCCTTGGGCGCAGACCTCCTCAGGGAAGTGCCAGGATCAAGGAGACCTATCCAGGCCTCTGTGTCCCCAGAGAGGTCTGAACCACCAGACGGTCCCATTCATCATCATGGCGAGCCCTGCTGCTTGGAAGAGCGTGCGTGCGTGCTGTAACATCCAGATCCCTCGCTGGCTTCAGCTGCATCCTGCTGCCCCCGCCAGATTCCCTCTGCCCCTGTCCAGGAGGCAAGGACGGCCTTTTCCCAATTACAGGTGGTGAAACTGAAGGCCCTGTGCAGTGATGGGACTTGGCCAGTGTCCCACTACAATTTCCCTGCCCGGTCCCCCCGCCCCCCAGAACAGCTCACAGCCTGTTTAGTGTCCTCTCTGAAAAGTTATACAGCTGGAAGAGGGCCCCTTGGGATGAAATAATTGCACAGAAAACAGATGGGCCTTCAGCAATCCTCCCTCCTCTGAGAGCCTGAGAACCCAGCCTTACCACCTCAGGGCCAGGAGAGGGCATGGCTGTAAGCAGCTCCTACCCACCTCAGGTTTGGGGCTGGACGGTCCCATCATAATAACCCTTCTCCAGCCTCCCAAAAGCCTTCCACAAGTTTCTCGCCTCAGCATTCTAGCCAGGCCCACTCTCGTTTGCATCCATTCTGGTATTGAACTGGACAGCAACTGTCACAGGAAGGACATCTGTCATAAGCACACTGTTCCTTCTTGAGGGATGAAAGCAAGAAGGGTCACAAGAATGGGATCTTGGGCTGGAGAGATGGCTCAGCAGTTAAGGTGCTTGTCTACAAAGCCTACCGACCCCAGTTTGATCCCCCAGTACTCATGTAAAGCCAGATGCACAAGTGCCCCATGCATCTAGAGTTCATTTGCAGTGACTGGAGGCCCTAACATGCTCTCTCTCTCCTCTCTCTCTCTCTCTCTCTCTCTCTCTCTCTCTCTCTCTCTCTCTCTCTCTCTCTCTCTCCTTGAAAATAAATAAAAATATTTTTAAATGGGATCTTGGAGCCAGATGTGGTGGCACATGCCTTTAACCCCAGCATTCAGGAGGCAGAGGTAGGAGGATCACTATAAGTTCAAAGCCAGCCTGAGACTACATAGTGAATTCCAGGTCAGCCTGGGCTAGAGTGAGACCCTATCTCAAAAAAAAAGTGTGGAGGGGGCGGTATTGGGCTGGAGAAATTGCTCAGTGGTTAGGGTATTTGTCTCCAAACCCTAATGACTTGGGTTCAATTTCCCAGTAATCACATAAAGCCAGAGGCACAAAGAGGTGCATGCATCTGGAGTTTGTTTGCAGCAGCTGGAGGCCCTGGCAACCCACTCTCTTTCTCTCTATGTCTCTCTCTGTCTCTCTCCCCTCACAAATTAAATAAATAAAATATTTTTAAATGGGATCTTTTCTTCCCAACTCCTACCTTTTAAACTCTGATGCCTGGGGCTTAACAGAACTCGGCCTGACTCTGGCTGTCCCTACTCCCTGACCCCTGTGCCCACCCCACCTGACCATTCTCATTCTACCTTACCTTTAAGGACCTCTCCCACCACCCCCAAGTGCACTCTGTGAAGACAAGCTCCTGGTCCTCTGTCACACCTTCCACCTCCAGACGCCACTTCTTCAGACCCCAGGATTGCCTCTCTCCCAGGCTGGCTGCCACGGGGCACCCCCACCCAAAGCCAGCCTCCCTGACTCTGGACTTCTGCAACTCCACAGGCCCCATCTCCCTCAGTTTAACAAGCTTTTAGCAAGCTTCTCATTTGTGTGTGTGTGTGTGTGTGGTATATGTGTACTGTGGTTTATATGTGTGTGCATATGTGTATACATGTATGTGGAGGCCAGAGTCCAACTTTAGGTGTCTTCCTCAATAGACTCCACCTTATTTTTATTAGTAGTAGTAGTAGTAGTAGTAGTAGTAGTAGTAGTAGTAGTATGTGATTGAAGGCACACATGTGTGCATGTAGAGAGATCAATGAATACCTTTGCTCCTCACCACTCCCTTTCCAGGAGTTTCCTGGAAATTCTTCTGTCTCTGCCTCTCTTCTTGTCATAGGCACACAGGGGTGACAGAAACTTGCCACACTTCCAGCTCTCGAGTGGAGTCCAGGAACCCAAACTCAGGTCCTCAAAGTTGTGCAGCAAGTATTTTATCCACTGAGTCACCTCCCTAGCCTTATTAATTTTTTTGAGGCATTGAACTTGAAGTTCACCAATTCAGCTAGACTAGCTGGCCAGAGAGCAGCAGGAATCCACTTGTCTCTGCCTCCCAGCACTGGGATTGTAGGTGTGTGCCATGGCACCCATTTTTCATGTGGGTTCAAGGGTTCAAAACCCAGGTTCTCTTACTTGTGCAATGAGCACTATACTGACAGCCATTTTCCTCACCCCCATGCTTCTTGTTCAATTGTATGTTTGTTTGTTGGACAACAGCCTCTAAGCCTTAGTCTCTGGAACATTCCACTGTTAGCTGTTAGGATGAAAGGAGTCATTCTGTTTTTCATTGAGGTTTGCCTTCTCTCTGCTTTCTTTCCCTGGGCTTCAGACTCAGCACAGACTTCTTCTCTAGGAAGCCATCACTGTCTGCACTTCTAAGATGGCCCCATCTCTGTCATTGTCCTTTCCAGCTGACAAAGCTAGTGTCTGTTTTGTGGGGATTTTTCCCTGCTGGGATGGAACTCAGCACTGAAAAAAAATGTGCTGTAGATACTTGAGAGAATCATGAGTGACAATGACGGGCTGTCCTACAGAACTGCCAAGGATCCGAGGCCCAGGGGCCTTTCCTCAATGCTTTGCATGAGGAGTTTTCATGTTAAGCAATCAGTACAGCACCAGCTCGGCTCATTTCATCTGCTCAGTGGGTCAATGCACCCCTCCCACTCCCACCAGGCCCTTGGAGGCAGGGACAGAAGAGGTCGAATTCCCCAGAGAAAGGCAGCTGAGATCCTAAATCTAGACCCAGGAAAGAAACCACAGGGAACACGAAACCCGTCTCAAACATGCTTGTGTGCTGGTTGTCTCCCTGACTGAAAGTGCCTGCAGCCTGGTCCAAGGGCTGCCTGCCCGCCACGGAGCAGCAGAGTTGCAGAGAAGCCTAGTCTGCAGTTAACTCTTTGGGGATCTGTTCCCCCTCGCAACAGCCACAGCTCAGTAGTCAAGAGCAGCAACCCACCAACAGCTCCCCTTGCCAGGGCCAGAGAGATGCCTCAGCAGCTAAGAGTACTGGCTGCACAAACACAAAGACTTGAAAAGGCCTGAGACTTCCCAAGTTCCATTCCCCAACACCCATGTAAAGAGCTGGGTGTGGCCACACACGCTGAAACCCCAGTTCTGTGGGAAGGAGGGTGCAAAGATCAGAGAACCACTTGAGCTTGCTGACCAAACAGTAAAAATGGCAGCTCTGGATTGAGTGAAAGATTCTGTCTTGAGGAAACAGGAGGATGGACAAAAAAGAGGGGGACAATCAATGTTCTCTGGCCTCTGTGCACATGCACACAGGGTGCACACATTTGCACACACAGATGCATACACTACACACACATTACATTCCACCACACACCACACCACGTATACTCTACACACACAATCACACATACAATGCCCCCCTCCAAAAAAAATCCCTCGCCAAGAGGGGGAGTGGAACACAGGGTATAGGTTTTGCCACACTGGTGTGGGTGTCAGTTTTACTAACTTAATCTCAAAACCCCAAGTCACCAGGCCATTACCAAGTGTGTCCAGAGACACAAAAAACATGGAGACCCCCTCTATAGACATCAGAAGGAACATTTAGAAGGAGGTAACCACAGTGTTGGAAGCTCCCAAACTGCCCTCAATAAGGGCCTTTAGATGATGTGCCTGCTGCCCTCTGCAAGCAGGTATAAATAAAACAAGTCTCGAAGTGCAGATGGTACCTCTCTGTGCCCTTTAGGCAGAGGAAGAGAACGTCCCCAGCCTACCTGGAGTTCTCTCCCTCCCTGTTTCTCTTCCCTTCTCTAATGCAAGAGTGCTGTCGCTCCATGAGTGTCAATGTGGGGGGGGGGCAATGGGGGGTGCTGTGTGGAGGTGGTGAATCAATTTGCCAGAAGTGACAGAGGACTTGGACTTGAGGTCTGGATTTTTCTCCATCTACTGGCCAAATGCACATGTCACCTGAGGATTGTTTCCTGAACAAAAAGACTAAGGGTTGGGCTGGAGAGATGTGTCATTGGTTAAAAGTGTTTGCTTATGAAGCCTGACAGCCCGGGAATCAATTCCCCAGTGCCTATGTAAAGCCAGATGCACAAAGTAGTGCCTGTGTCTGGAGTTTATTTGCAGTGGCAGGAGACTCTGGCAAGCCCATATGCTCGCTCCCTGCTCATCACTTGCGCTCTCTCTCTCTCTCTCTCTCTCTCTCTCTCTCTCTCTCTCTCTCTCTCTCTCTCTCTCTCACACACACACACACACAATAAGTATTTTAAATAAATATAAATAAAAAATAAATATATTTTAAATAAGGACTGAGTCTCTAGTCCTCATTTTGGGACTCAGAGTGCCTCGGTGTGGAGAGAGGTGAACAGGACAATATACCCTTGCTTCCTCTGCACCTGCTTCTCTTCTAACTCCAGTGGTCTTCTCACTACCGGTCAGCTTCCGCTCCCTGGAAAAGCTAATTTTAGCTTCTGCCTCCCACTCGGGGTCTTTACTCCTGGATACTACTCCAGGACCCTTCCTCCCTTCTCATCCCTGAGCCCTGCAACGAAGAAGGGAAAATTCCTGCACCTCCCTCATTTCTTGAGGTTCCACCATCTCCTGCCTCCCTAGAGTTGGAGGGCTCCCCGGAGTTGGAAAACAGAGATGGTGAGCCAAGGAGAGGAAGTTGTGAGCAGCAGAGATAGGTCACCTGGTCCCAGTAGCCAGTCCCAAACTCGAAGAAACATCCCACCCTATGATCCTCCTCTAAGTGCAGATGGGGTCAAGTGTGCATCGGTGAAGACCATACCAGCTTAGACTCTGGTTGAATCTGAATTTAGAGCTACTGGGGTGGATTTACGATGCCACCACACACACACATGGGACACGAGTGTTTTGGGTCTGCCTCACATCAGTCCCCCCCCCTTCCCAGCTCACACTCCAATCACCGGCAGATGACGACACACTTGCATTCTTGGGTGTTGTAGATTTACAGGGTCCTCCCGACTGCATCCTCTGCTTCCCACCCAGGCCAGCAGGTGAAAGGTGGAGCCTCAAAGCCAGCCTGTGCCTGTCAGGTGCCGGGGAAGTTTGGAAACAAGGCGATCTGCGTGGACTTCAGGCAGCACCTGTGGGTGGATGTGGGCGTGTGGGTGTGATTTTTGTGTAAGAAACTTATTTCTTCTAAGCCTGCCTTTGCACCTGCAAAGAGGAACCGTAACCCGCCCGGGTGGAGCACCTGCGGTGAGGACCCTGCGGGGGCACAGAGGTCGCGGGGCGCACCGCCACTTGTACGCTAGGGCGCGCGCGCTCTGCAAAGCGAGCTCTCGGGTGCGTGCCGCTTGGCTCCTCGGAGTGCAGCGGGGAGAAGCCTGCCGAGCCGCGGGAACCCGAGGAGGTGGGATGTGGGTGGGGGCGGAGAGGGGAGCCCTCGCGGGCCCCCTCCTGGCCCTGGATTCGGCCGCGTGCGCAGTGCCATTGGCCCCAGCCGTCTGGTGGGCGGGAGGATGACATCAGCGGCAGGTTGGATTATAAAGGCCCGAGCGGAGCCACGGGCTCAGAGCGCACCCAGCCGGCGCCGCGCAGCACTGGGACCCCCGCTCGCCTGGCCAGCCTGCTCCGCACCCGCCTGCCCTGACTGCCCACCGGCCCGGTGCGTGCCCTCCGACAACCGTCTGCACTTCTCGGACCCGCAGGCACCATGCACCTCTCCCAGCTGGTCGCCTGTGCCCTGCTGCTCACACTCCTCTCGCTCCGGCCCTCCGAAGCCAAGCCCGGGGCGCCACCGAAGGTGGGTGCTGTCGCAGGGACCCTGGGCTTGGGGAGGGGGGATCTTGGGAGATCGGACGCCTGGGTGGCGCGAAGGAGCGTGCAGCGAGGGCGGGAATGCAGCCCCTCTGACTTGTGCCCTCAATACCCGGACTAAAGGGGTCTGATCCCCCAGCCCTGGGAGAATGTCCACCCATGCACGCCCCAGTGCGCCCAGCCGCGCAAGTGGCCACGCAGCCGTGGAGTGGAGGCGCGGGGCTCCCCACGACCGCGGCCGGCCGCGTGGCAGGTGGATGCCAGACCCGACTGCCCGGCATGGGGGGGGGTGCGCTCGGGCCGGGAAGATCCGCACCACTCCGGGTCCTGCAGATACACCGGTGCGTTCCGTCACCTGCCCGCTCCTCTCCCATAGGTCCCGCGGACCCCGCCAGGGGAAGAGCTGGCCGAGCCCCAGGCTGCTGGTGGCAGTCAGAAGAAGGGTGACAAGACCCCCGGGGGCGCCAACCTCAAGGGCGACCGTTCGCGACTGCTTCGGGACCTGCGCGTGGACACCAAGTCCCGGGCGCCGTGGGCCCGCCTTCTGCACGAGCACCCCAACGCGCGCAAGTATAAAGGCGCCAACAAGAAGGGCTTGTCCAAAGGCTGCTTCGGCCTCAAGCTGGACCGGATCGGCTCCATGAGCGGCCTGGGATGTTAATGCAGCGACCCCTGGCGGCGGTGAGTACCACCAACCCGGCGCTGGTACCTCTGTCCAACAAGAGATCTAACCCCGCATCCCTGCCTGGTGTAGGCAGGTTGGTTTCCTAGCTGAACCCGAGGTTCTGGGACATTCCACCTGCCAGCCAGGCTTTGGAACAGAGCTAACCCATCCTGGTGTTTTCCTGCCACTCCTTTTATCATCCCATTTTACAGATGAAAGAAGAGTAGTCAGGGAACCTGGATGACCCCAGAATTAGGCTTGTGGGGGTCCAACCACCCCAGCACCCACTAGGCCAGCTAGCAGCATTAGCCCTGGCTCAGCCAGTTGGGAGGATGTAAGGGAGATCCTGGAAGCAGAACAAGAAAGGTGCTCCCATCAGCCCAACGTGCACCTTTCATTCATCTGCCAGCCCTGTGCCCGTAGCCTCTAGAGCAGCTGGCCAAGTCCCAGGATAAATTCCTGGGACTGTAGTTCCTGAAGTGGGACAGGCATGGAGAAATGACTGCTCCTCACAGTGGAGAGAAGAGCCTCCGTGGGCAGCAGCAGGCACCCGTTTGCCTGGGGCATTCTGATTCTTACCCACTCCCTAAACCCAACAGCGGGCAAACTGGAGTGTCAGGGTCTGATGCTGCTTAGTTTTGTGGCCTCGGGGGCAAACCTTGGCATTTGTAGCCTTGTTTCAAGACGGGCAAAGGAACAGACTGAATCTTGTTCCTTTCCCCAACCTCCAAGTCTGTATGTCCCAAATGAGTTCCTTACCAGCTCCTTGCCCTCCGTGCTGGTGTTGCCTGGTGAGTTACTGCTACAAAGGCCCTCCTGTGCCCTCCTTCCTTTGCTCCGTTCCTGCTGCCTGCTGTTCCACATGGAGCAGCACCTCGCATTGACACTCAAGAGCTTTGGGGTCAAGCTTCTGTTGCTTCCTAGACTTACTTGCCTGGTGCCCACCTGCCTTGTCCCTGCCTGTCCCACCCCAGGGTGCGAACCTGCTCTCTGTACCCATAAAAGTTGATGGGTCAGTGGCCACGGCCTTCTCCCTGTGGGGAATAAGAACACTTTGCCAGTACATTGTGTGAGCGTCTTTCATGGCTCAAGAGACTTTCTCAGGCAGCACAGTGCTTTATGAGCCTGCTCGTGAACAGGTTAAGGCTCCCGCAGCGGTGCTGGCACCGGGCATTGGAACCCACATTACACCCAAAGGGGCTCTTGGAAATATGGGTCAATGGCCAGAGAAACACACATACCCCAGCTCACCAGCTCTACTGAGTGACCCAGGCCCTAGGTTTAGGCTGGCCCCCTCCCCTCTCTCTGTAGTCAAACTTGGCCAGACTCCATGCTTTTCTGAAAAGATGTTGTCTATGATCTTGACCTCTCTCTACTCTGAAGGAATGGTTCTGGCACATAGGGACCAGCCTTCAGAAGCTAACATCATGGTGTCTTTTCTCATGTGTAAATATCTAAGAGATGGAGCCCAAGGCTTCAGATTTCAGTTTGTGGCTTAAGCAGCACGCTTGGACTTTAGAATCTAAACAAAAGTTAGCCTTCGCTGTGTCAAGAATGTATTTCCCTGAAGGTGCTCTGTTCTTGGTCATGGCCTTGGGTGGCACTGGGTGCTGAGAGACACTGAGGAGAAATCCAAACCGAGGGAGGTCAGTAGCTTCCTAGACGTTGTCTTAGCATAGGCCAACAGTCTTAGCCATCTCCACCCCATCCTGGTGAGAGGCCAGGCCATCCTTCCTGACCCTGAAGTCCTGGTGGAGCAATCTCCCCGTTTCTATATTAGTGAAAACTCTCCTGCGATTGTGGCCATTTCTCCACTCAGGGGTTGACTTCGGCTCCAAGCACCATCCTAATGGCTGTCGCCGCTGATGGTTACAGATTTTGATTATACTGCTGACAGACTAGGTTTGTAGCCAAGACCTCAGTGAACACTTTGCCCTCTGGGTTCCAGGAACATCGAATGCAAACCAGAGAAGAGAGTTCGGAGAGCTGACCAAGCTATTCCAGCCCAGGGCCCCTCTGTGAGGCTGTCCCTTGGGAGGCCACTGCCCACCTTAGAAAGCTGCCTTCCTCAGAACCCTGAGTGTTCACACAACCACAAGCAGAGTCTGACTTCAGCCCTCATCACATGACTCTGGCCCTCCCAACCCAGCCTGACTGTCCATTGGCCCAGGCGGTGTCAGACACCACTTCCCCTGCTGGACCAGCCACTGTCTGGCAGGGCCAGCTAGGGAAGGAAGTGCTCTTTACCTGAAAGGGGGCTGTGACCCAGACACTGGGGACGCCTCATATGTGGCCCCTGATTGAATCCTAACACTAGCACTGACAGGTGGCTATTATCCACTTTATGGGTGAGCTCAAAGCCATCCATCCAGGGAGTCAAGGTCAGAGTTAAAATTTAAGTCCAGAATTTCATGTGGGAGGGGGACTTGAAGTGATTCTCTTCTCTGTTCCTTCGTGGTCACCCAGACACATAAGACAGACAAATATAGCTGGCTGAGGGTTTATGATGGAGCAAAAAATAGGTGGAGGGGTCTCTCTCCTTTTCTCCCCATGTCTCACCCAGTGCCAAAAGCAAAGCCTGTAGTTAGAGGGTGGGGAGGAGGCTAGCAGACATTCTGGTTTCACCTGTGCCGGGCCAGCCAGTGCCAAGGGTGCTGCAGAGCTTGAAAGAGGCCAGAGTGGGAGGCCCTTCCCTTGGCAGGAGGATCTTCAGTCAGGGATATGGAGTACTTTGCTTCCTACTACTACTAGAAAGGGGAGGAATGTTCTAGAACTACCCTGCAGGCTGAACTTTCTCATTTAAAAAGCCAGAACTGAGCATCCTGTGTCCACTTTGTGTTTCAGGATTGGGAACTGCTCTGCGCTCTGAGGTCGTCCTTGGTCATCAGCCTCGGCATCTGGAAACATCTCCAACGCAATGTGGCTTTTACATTTCTTTTTTTTTCTTCCTTGTACTTGGAAAACACAACACCAGCTGTTTTATTATTATTTGGGGAGGGGAGGGTATGATTTTATTGTTTGGGGTTTTTTTTGAAAATGAAAAATAAAAAGTTATATATTATATATATATAGATTATATACATGAAACACACACACCTACACCGACTTGATGACAAGGGACAGTTTTTAAGAGACTGACAAGACCAGCTGTAAAACTTTGCTGTGTGTAAATTCATGTCATGCATAAATGTATTTATGTTGTAAAGCTATTTATATTGTTTATAAAGAGATATTTATAAAAGTTTTATTTATGTAACTAAATGAAAGAAGCCAACCATTGTAATGTTTTTGTCCTAACTAGTTGAAAAATGTAAAAAAAAAAAAGTCATTCCATGAACATCTTGAAACTGTCTTTATTTCCTCATTACCTTAAATCTCAGGACTCAGGCTGAGGCAGAGAGAGAATGAGAAATTAGCGTTTGCCTCCAATTCTGAATTTGTGTCAGAATCCCCAGGGAGTTGATAAACACAGATTCCTGCCCTGGTCCTCCCTCTGGTCTATTGGTCAGTCTCTGTGGACAGGACTGGCCATGGGGACAGTCCCAGGTGATTCTGCCAGCTCTGTTCAAGCATTGGCCACTGGGAAGCTGGTTCCACGAATTAAACTGAAGTTGGGGGTCGGGGACATAGCTAGCTGGTTAGTGGAGTGCGTGCCTAGCATGTGCGAAGCCCTGGGTTCGATCTCCCTATCACGGGTGATGCACTCCTGTGATCCCAGTACTCAGGGGTAGAGACAAAAGGGTTAGAAATTCAAGGCTATCCTCTGCTACATAGTGATTCTGAAGCAGCCTGGGCTCCATGAGGCTGTTTTGAAAACATGGAGATTGGTTCATTCTGTCTTCTCTCTGCTGTGAGGGGAAGAAATGATCCAAACATGCTCCCTGTCTCGGGGAAGAGGTTTCTATGGGTTTGCGAGATTGTCAGGTCATTTTCCACGGCTCTCTCTCTTTCTCTCTCTCTCTCTCTCCCTCTCTTTTTCTCTCTCCTCTCTCCCTCCTCTCTCTCTCTCTCTCTCTCTCTCTCTCTCTCTCTCTCTCTCTCTCTCTCTCTCTCTCTCTCTCTCCTCTCTCTCTCTCCCCTTGAGGCAGGGTCTCACTCTAGCCCAGGCAGGCCTTGAATCACAGTGCTGGCATTAAAGGTGTGTGCCACCCGCCCAGCTTCTTTTCTAGACCTGCTCCCAAAGCTCCCTCCAGTCCCTTGGGGCCTGGCCGGGTGGCAGCCTTGGGTGTGCTCCTTCCTCTGAGGAAGTGCGGGAGCAGCAGATCCGCATGTGTGTGGAGTGGTGTGCTTGTTGGGGGCTTCGGTTTGCCTTTGCATTTGAAGCTGCCAACAATTATCATTTCCAAGCCCGTTGGAGTCCTGAACGTGAAACATGGATAATGATTTGGAATGTATGAATAGCATTTAGGTTAGAATCTCTTTTCCTGAAACCAGCAGGGGACTTTAAAATAATTCTGAGGTAATCCTGCTACATCCTCCATTCCGGGACATCTCTTCCCTGTCTTATGACCCCATTAGGGGAAAGCAGGAATGTAACAAGCCTCCCCAAAGCTGTGCATGGTGGGAAGTCCCAGCACTTGGGAGGCAGAGGCAGGAGAATCGCTGCAAGTTCAAGGCCAGCCTGGTTTATAAAGTGAGTTCCAGGACAACCAAGATAGACTCTGTCCAATGGCGGGAAGGAGGGGGGAAGCCCCGGTGACATTAGATGGATTGGAAATGTGAATTCAGGGAGCTGTGTATCAGGAGGTCCACAGGCCTGGCTGTAGCTGATGGCACCTGGTCTTCCTCGGCATCCAGGCCCATGACCTTTGCTTTTGAGTGGCCCTCCAGCGCAGGTTCTCAGGGAGCTGGGTGGCCAGCACGGAGATGTATGTGATCCAGCTGGAGAAGGCTGGAGCCTTTCCCACCTTCTCAATTTCCAGTGCCTTGATGGGCATTTCCAGTCTCCTCCTGGTGGCCGGCTGACCAGTCTTGGGTGTGGCTGCCTTCTCTCCTCTTTCTCCCTCCCACTTCTAGGCTAGAGACCCCGTGCCCAGGTCAGTGAAGTCAAACACTCCAGCGCCAGTGCAGAACTTGCTGGTGCCTGGGCTCGCTGTGCAGGCTGTGGACCCCTCTCCAGAGGTGGCAGAGGAGAGCAACGGGGCCTGGGAGGTTGTGGGAGGCAGTTGTACTGTGGGCTTGGCTGGTGACAAGGTCAGACCGAAGGAACCAAAGATTCTGGGGTGCAAAGAGTCACCACTAAAGACTAAAGGGTTTTTCTGGTGGACAGCACCACTAATAGCTAAGTAACTTGGGTCCAACTACAAGTGCCTTCATTCCATGTATCAGCCCTGAAACAGGCCCTGGCCAATCAACCCAGGCCAGACCCTCAACCTTGGTGCAGGATATTGCTAGATGGCTGGCTTCCTTTTCCATCCAAAGGCAGTCCAGAGACTGCCTCCTCAGCGGTGACAGAGATGTGTCATCCCTGTCAGGGGAACACTGCTGGAAGCATTGGCAAACATTCAGTAAACAATCTCTAGGAATTCCTCAGTGGTATTACCCAAGAGCCCTCAGCCTCCATTTTGGGTCTTCCCTATTTCCTCACCTCAGGCTGGGAGAACCCAGCTGCTCATCCGCATAACAGCAACAGCCAGGCCCTGGCCTTGGGATGGGGCTGGCTGTAATCCCAGTCCTCTGGGACAGGTGGTCCCCTCTGTGGTGTCGAACTCTTCCCTGGTCAGGGCCAGCCGAATGGGTGGTCCAGAACATAGCCGAGGGACAGAAAGTTCCAGGTGCTGGAAGGTCACAGGCCTCCAGGTATCTCTGGTGACACCCTTTATTGAAGCACTCAGGATGGAAAAATGGAGAAGGTGAGGTAGGATGTTCAGACATGCTGTTGCAGTCAGCTTTCTCATCGCTGGCAGAAAGAACTCGGCCAAAAGCAAGCTGAAGGGAGGAAAGAGGACGGGGAGCTCTATGATGGCAGGGAAAACTGATGACATGAGCAGGGGCTGGCATCACCCCTTGGCCAACGTCAAGTGGACAACAGCAGCAAGAGAGTGTGCCAAACACTGGCAAGGGAAGCTGGCTATAGCACCCATAAGCCCGCCCCCAACAACACCTCCAACAAGGTTCCCATTCCAAAACTGCCATCAGCTGGGGATCAAACATTCAGAACACATAAGTTTATGGGGGACACTTGAATCCAACCACCACACATGCCTTCAGGATACGCAAAGAACACACCTTCAAAATATGTCTGCAGAAATAAATTTCAGCACCTTGAAGCCTTTAGCTCTGAGTGGGAGATTGCAATGGGAGAGTCCCAAAGCTGCCTGGTCCCTAGTGCTCCGGCTGTTGGCCTAGGAACCTCACCTTGAGTTCCCAGCACAGTTGGAGGAAAGACCCAGGCTGTCAAGTCCACTGGAAGGCAACTTTCTGAGAGGTGGCACTCCATGGTACAGAGGCATGGAGGTGAAGACATGTTGGGGGTGCCAGGTCCATAGCCAGTGAGTAGTTCCGGGAGCTTGCCTCCCCCTTGCACTGCATGCTCCCCAGCAGGGGCTGTGCATGAGCAGGGGGCTCTATGGGTACTCAGAAAGGACACACTGTCTCATCTCAGCAGCTCTTGGGAAGAGCTCTAAGGCCAGACAGTGGGGGCAAGGCTGGTAGACCAAGCAGCCCTACTCTAGGTTGGGAAAAGTAAGCTGGTAGGGAGCATCCGTGAGGATCTGTTCATGTGTTGCTATAACAAACTACATGGGACAGGCCATTTATAAAGAAGAAAGGTTTACTTAGCCCGTGGTTCTGAGTCCACAGCACTGGCATCTAGTCGGTTGTAACCTGATAGAGGCACCATGTGCTAAGGCAGCAAGCAAGCTAGCTGATGTCTTTCTTCTCTTCTAAAACCACTAAGATGATGGCGGCCCCACCCTCGTGACTTCATATAACTCTATAATCCAAAAGTCTCGCCTCCAAGTAGGAATTGGAGGGTTAAGTTTCTCACACATCACGCTGGGGAGATGGTGTATTGGTAAAGTGCTTGCCTTGCAAGCATGAGAACCTGAGTTCTGATCTCCAAAACCGACCTAAGAATGCCAGAAATGGTCATGCTGGCAGCCAGTCTAACCGAATGAGTGAGCCCAGGCCAGTGAGGACCCTGACTCAGAAAAAGTCTAATGCTAATGCTGTCCTTGAACCTCCCGTGTGTGTGTGTGTGTGTGTGTGTTTCCTGGGGCTGGAGAGATGGCCCAGTGGTTAAGCCACTTGCCTCCAAATCCTAACAACCCAGGTTCAATTCCCCAATACAATTTCCCTACATAAAGCCAGATGCCAAAAGTGAGGCATGCATATGCATCTGGAATGTGTAGTGGCTGGAGGCCCTGATGTATCCATTCTCTCTCTCTCTCTCTCTCCTCTCTCTCTCTCTCTCTCTCTTCTCTCTCTCTCTCTCCTTGCAAATAAAATATTTTAAAAAATAGTTTCTAAAAACACTTGCATGCAAAAATAAAAAGTTTTCTGCCAGGTATGGTGATGCACACTTTTAACCCCAGAACTCAGGAGGCTGAGGTAGAAGAATCACTGTGAGTTCAAGGCCAGATTGAGAGTTCAGAGTAAGTTCTAGGTCAGCCTGGAGCGAGCTTCCTACTGTCTTCAGACCTCACATAGTCCTTGTGTTTGCATTCAGGACCTCACAGTCACTGGTGTTACTTGTACGATCTGGTCCCATCAACAGCCTATCATGGGTGCTGGAGGAGATGGTGAGAGGAAATACATCAAAGTAGAAGAGGAACTAGTTGGAAAGAAGAAGGGAGGAGTTTCATAGACAAGAGAAGGTTATAGGCGGACATTATGATCAAAATACTTTATATACATGTATGAAATTTGTCAATAATAAGAGTTAAAAAATAAAGTGAACAAAAAAGTTTCTAACACATTCAAGCCATACAGGGTCCCATCAGACATGGAATTCAACTCAGGGTCACAGGAAGAGGGTTGAGTGGAGAAGGTGCTTCTGGAGGTTGAGGTGAGACAGGAGGAGCCCAGTGGGAAGCCAGTTTCTAACCCAGTACCCAGTGAAGAAAGGGTCCCCTGGTGAGAGCTGAGGACAGGTGGTCCAACAGGAGCTATGCCAGGAGCTTTCACAAGGATTCTTGTGAAAACACAGCAAGTGGACAGAAGGCCCAGTTTTTCTCTCCCTCCATCACTCTCCTGCAAGGCCTCCACTTGCTAAACCTGCATAGAAGCCAGCCAGCAGGTGGGGGGGTCAGCTGCTAGGAAACGGGGGAGCAGCCAACAGAATCGCCAGCACAGTAGGCCTTGGCTTCACGTGTGGGCTTCAGTGTCCCCTCTGGAAAGGAAGAAGACTGTAGGCAGAGGCAGGGCTGATATCGCCTCCACGAAGACACAGGAGTGACCATGCCAGAGTCCATGCAGCCCACCATGTGTGACCAGCAGCTTTGATTCTGGGAGGGGCTTGTCTGGTGGGTCACTGGTCCTCCCCCATCCCTGAGAGAGCCAGTCAACAATGTCCCTTCCCTAGTGGCAGAATCCTGGATGTTCCCTATCCTATCCTGGCCCAGATTTTGGACAGGTGCCATCTGCCCAGCCAATCCCAATCCAGGCAGACTTCCCCACCCCCACCCTCACCCCACCCCATGTCTACTCTGCTCTGTTCCAGAACTTTGCTTGTGTTCCAATCCCTGACTCAATCTTCCAGGGCACAAGCTCTATATTAGTGGCCACAGTGTGGCCCTGAAGCCCACCGCATTTGTTTCTCTCTTGAAAGTTTCCCATGGTGACCTTCCGTCATCTCATCTGGTCCCCTCAGGGTCTCACTCTGCTGCCCTTTCATAGAGCCCATGTCCTCCTGGATTCTATGTAGAATGCATTGCAGTTTGCTGAAGTTTTCTTCTAGATCTTTCTGCAGATAAATTTCAGAGGTTGTAGGTGAATGTCACACCTCATCTGGTTTTGGTTTTTGTTGTTGTATATGTATGTGTGCCAAATGTGTGTGTGAGCACATGCATGGAGGCCAGAGGTTGACTTTGGGGGTCTTCCTCATTGCTTTCTACCTTATTTCCTTGACGGGGATGGATTCCCACTGAACTCAGTGCTGATCAATTCAGCTGACTTAGCCAGCAAGCTCAGGAATGTGCCTGTATCCATCTCCCCAGTCCTGGGATTACAGGCACATGGCGCCTTGTCCAGCTTGCGCAGTGAGGACATCACCCACGGAGCCATTTCCCTAGCCTCTCATCTGGTTATGTTTGTGATTTGCAATCTGTACTTAGTTGAAGGAAAAAGTTGGGAAAATGACAGGCTATCATAAACAGTGGAAAAATAGGTAGGGATGGTGGCCCACATCTGTAATTCTAACACTAGGGAGGCTAAGGTAGGAGAACAGTTTTGAGTTGAGGCCAGCAAAAATTAAACAGCAAGAGGTTTGTTTCTTGCTTATAAAAAGTCTGCTGTGGGTGCAAGCTGCCCCCCAGGGCAGCCCTTCACCCTACAATGGCCCTTTGCACCTCTGTGCCAGCCATCCTCCTACCACTGTAACAACATACCTAAGATAATTAACTTACAAAGAAAAACGGTTTGGTTTTTTACAAAGAAACAAATTTTTGGAGGTTCCAGTTCATAGTCAGCTGGCCCCATGTCAGGAGAAATGTACATGTCATTTACATGATGTCGAATGTCATCATGCATGGAAAAAAAACTCAAGCTAAGGAGCAAAGAGATCAAGGAGACAACCAGGGCCTGTGACCTAAGGACCTCTCACTAAATGCTGCCCTGACAGGTTCCTGTGTCCTTCAGCGTTCATCTTGGTTTCCAAACTACATCAGGTGCTGACACATGCCACCCTGACCTTCTCCCCACTCGAAGACCCTCACACACTCTTGTGATCTGAGCTAACTCCCCTCCCCACTGCTGTCCCCACAGCCAGGCCCTCCTGTGGGCAGCACGTGTGTGTGTGTGTGTGTGTGTGTGTGTGTGTGTGTCTTAGTCAACTTTCTATTGCTCTAACAACACATATCAGACCAGGTAATTATTTTTCTTTACACTTTTTATTGATAGCTTCCATAATTATAGACCATAAACTATTATGATTCCCTTCCCCTCCCCCACATCTCTTCCCCCTCTCAATTAGTCTCTGTTTTGTTTCGGCGTCATCATCTTTTCCTTCCATTAAGTGTAAGTATTATCAGGCACTGCGAAGTCATGAACATCAAGGCCGTTTTGTGTCTGGAAGTTTGTGTTGTAAGCAGTCCTCCCCTTCCTTTGGCTCTTACGATCTTTCCACCTCCTCTTCTGCAATAGACCCTGAGCCTCAGGAAGTGTGATAGAGATGTCCCAGTGCTGAACACTCCACTGTCATTTCTTCTCAGCACTGTGGTGTCTTCTGAGTCACCTCAGTGGTCACCGCCATCTGAAAAAGAGAAGCTTCTCTAGACAAGAGTGAGAGTGGCATTATTGTATGGGCATGGTCATTTTTTTTCAGCAGTGCTTATAAGGCAGTTTGGTGGGCTTAATATATGTATTTAGTCAGGCAATAGTAGACTAAGAAATTTTTAAAGAATAGAAATTTGTTAAGCTCATGGTTTTAGAGTCTTGGAAGTCCAAAAGTCTGATGTTGGACATCTGCTTGGCACCTGGTGAGGACCTTCTTTTTGCCTCACAACATGGCAGAGGACCTCACATGGTGAAACACAGCAACCATGCTCGAGGTAGCTCATTTTTATGGCAAAACCATCTATAATAACCCATTCATCCATGAAATCATGTGTGAATCAAACCATTCATGAGGTCTTACCTCCCAACACTGCT